>JAXQQM020059434.1:0-45899 GCA_034641835.2 Pinus albicaulis
GTTTTAAATTGTTTTTAAATTATTTTTATTATGTGTTTTATGTGATTTTGATTGAAAATGTTTCTTTTTTATTTATTAATTTAAAAAAATTATTAGAAAAATTATTGCTTTAAGCCTTAGAATTTACAATCAAAATTAGAAAATGTATTTTTCTCCAAACTATTTATAAAAAGTTTAATATTGTTTGATCTTCTCTACCATGTCCTTTTTACATATATCTAGAATAATATTATTTGTACAATTTTTGGTTTTTTGTAACATTTTACTACCATAATCAAAATATATAGAAATAATAATCTAACATTATAATATCTTGAAATGGAGCTAGCCAACTCAAATATAGTATTGCAAATCCCTGGCTAAGTTAGATGAGGAGGCTATATATTACATATGGTCTTGAATGAGCATTTGGACTCTTTAGATATATATCTAAAGAGTCCAAAAGCTCATTCAAGACCATATGTAATACATAGCCTCCTCATCTAATATATAAAAATTTAATCCATGTGCTTAACCTTAACATTGACACAAATGGAATTTACAATTTTATTCACTGCTTTATGATAGAAAAATATGTGGATGAATATTGCCCACATAGCCAAAGTCAAAAGGGATAGATTAAAAAGGGATGCGCTCCGGTCATCTATAAAAGATAAATTAAAGAAGCATGACATATTAGTAATGCAAATTAGATATGCATACCAATTATGTTCATATAACACAAAAAATAGATGATTCAATACAAATGTCACATAGAAGTCATATTTATCTCATGGGCCTTCAACTTAAATTATATATCTAGAATTACATGAAGCTATAGGAGATAAATCAAAGAATCATTTGAATGTAAATTAAACATGTGTAATAACTATGTCCTTTAGTTTAATAAATAGATAATAATTTGCAAATGCCATATCTAAGATATATTTCATCTAAGTAGCTTTCAATTTAAACTTATATCTAATGTTAAATTATATAAAAGAATAACAGTAATCCAAACTTCAAAAAAATATTTAGAACTTTAGTATAAAATGTGACATATAATTTTCCTATGTGGAAAAACATAGTTATCGAGAGTTCAAAACTCATGCATTTGAATAGAAAGTGGGTATACAAATGAGCAAGTAGATTTTTTCTAGAAATGAGGAAGTGAAGGTTGATAGAGAGCCACACAAAATTGCAAATTCATACCTTAACAAAATTGTTAGATCCTTTTAAAGAAAATGTGTCATATAATCAACTTTCATCGAAATATATGATAAACTCAACCCAATTTTATGAAAAATAGTATACCATTTTTTACATTTCACATAATACAAATAGATAAATATTACTTAATTATTTCTATAAAGATTTAACTACCCATAGAGAGATGGCCAAGTGATTGAGACAGGGCATCATCCCAATAAAAAACCAAGTACAAATTGTAGTAATCCTAGAATCATGCTTTACATAAGGTAATTTATTGGGGAACTCATGACTTGTACTATAGAGAAAAAACATTTACCCTTACCAAAAAATATATGATAAAAATTGACAAACTACATAAGTTTAAGCTTAAGGGGATATGATCCTTCTTGCCTTCCATATAGATAATGAAAATGATTGTTCCAAGTCTCATGTTGCTTGTCATGTTACTTTATAAACCTTGATTGGAAAGAAAAATGGGAGGGCAGAAATGTAAGAAATATAAAACATAATGAAACACAACGTAAGAAATAGAGAACATAATGAAACACACACATACATATCTCTAGACAATCAACACAATTATTTTCTTAGGAAATCCTTATGGGAGACAAGCAACCCTAAAAATTAATGATGCTCTAGACTCGTTTTCCCTAGGAAATCCTTATGGGAGAAAAACAACACTAAAATGTAAACATGCTCTACTCTCTCTTTTCTGGTATGGAAAATATGTTTAAGGTAATCTCTCTAGAGTTAGCTAAGACTTTTGGCATGTAAGGTTGCTATAAAAAATTAACTTCATACATTTTTCTCTCTAACTTCACACTCCTAGTTATATTTTAAAATATGGAACAAAATACAATAGCAAAAAATGGAACTCTTATTCCTCCTAGTGGCAAAGTATTTAACATAGCGTGATAGCCAACTAGGTGTAAGATTTGACTCCGTCAACCATAACGAGGTTTGTGATTTTAGACCTTTTAGAGTCTTGTTAAAATTTCACATGTAGCTAGCTTTCTATGCATGAGTAATTGGGCTGAAATGTCATTCTCTCTTACCATGGTGGTCAACATGATATAGGTCAACTTTCTAAAGGCATAAATTTTGAATGAACTTCATTTGATGTTTTTATTGCACCATTGGATATATGTGTTTAAGTGTAGAATAATGGTCAAGATTTCGGCACAAGGAATAATCGTTTGACCCCCAAAAATGTCAAATTTGAAACCTCAAAATGGCTCCAAAAGGTTTTGGATCCCAACTCTCCACCCACCATTAAAATGACCCTACAAGTTGATTCTTTCAGTTTTTTCACTCTATAAGCATCAAAATATATGACAAATAATATAATTATCCAATATAGATCATTATTTAATAATTTGTTAAAATTATGAGTAAGATATACATCATGGAATTTAAATAAATAGTGTTAATTCATTGAACACCCTTGTACATTCCTTGTTGATACTTTGAAAGTAATATGTTTTGAAAAATAATTTGTTTATGGATTCTATTTTCCACATTCTCTCAACCATTTCAAAAACCTTCTTATAATATTTGAAACCTAAGGTCTTTCCCATACCAAAGTATGTTCTTTTAAAACATGTTTTCTTGGTGATATGGGTGATTTAGAAATGATTGGGAGAACGAAATTCCTCATTTAATACACAATATGTTTGGTTCATGCCACTAAGCCAAGAATTTTAAATTCAAATGACTTTTAATATAACCAACTAAATCCTGCAAAAAAAGAATAAAACAATTTATGTTAGGGTTGTGGATTCAGGCATTGAAACAACACACCATGATATTTCAAATTTAAAAATAATGGTTTGAGTCCTAGGTAGCTTATAATCCTATTTGTTTTCAAAATAAGGATGCACTCCCATTTGATTCTCATGATTAGGTTGTAATCATGAGGCTCTCGCTCAAGAGTGGACCTTCCCAAAATCTTGTGACGCCTTGTCACAAACAAAACCATAAAACTGAAAAACACATCATGCAAGAAACATAGCTCCCTGACATATCATTTTTATCCTTCAAAGAAAAAAAATTCACATCATGTGAATATCTCCATGTACTCTTACATATTGGTGTACAAAACCATCAACCAAACACAAGTCGACAAAACATGCCTCTTCAAACAACTAACTCTCAAGTCAAATAATAGCTCATGTACAAATTTCCATATTTGTTGCATTTAAGTGTGTCAACATAACTCTACTTTCAACATCTTGCTTCATGCAACATGCACCATACTTTGAATTTGAAAATAAATTCATGAAACATCAAAATACATTCAAGGCCTTAATTGGATAAGAAATCTAACCATCTGTTAGCAAACCATTTCAATGGCGCTTCTTTTAGTTTCACTTCATCATCATGTGAATCATCCTGACCCTCATCGATTATGGAATCCTCTTTTCCATTCTTGTCGTTATCTCTTTCCACCTACTTCAAATGTTGTGGATGACTTGTTGGATACAAATTCCAACACTTGCCTACAAGGTGACCTTTCTTATGGCAATGAGTAATAAACAATTGCATCTTATTTTCAACATCATTTTCCTTGTCCAATGGGCCTTTGATTTTTTGCCTCATTTATTTAGAAAGTTTCAATGTGAATGGATATCTTCTTCCAACATCTATAAACATTATGGTTATTCAAACCACAAAAGGAACATGTGCAGGTTATTTTCTATATTTTATGTGAATATTTACCATGTTTATCATAATCAAAAGCAATTTGATTAAAGGCAAATTTATACCTTGAACATTCACTATTGTCACCTTCTTGAGGAGGTGAATTTGATGAGGTAGTGGCTCTCCTTTGAATACTAGAAATAAATTCAATGACAAGATAGAGCTTTCAACATCCTCTTCTTTTACATTCTCATTAGCTGCATGTTTATTAACATCTTCTTGCAAAGTGGGTGTCAAACTTTTCCATTCATCATGAACACAAAGTTCACAAGCTTGAGGTATTGAACACAAAATAAAATTCCTTCTTGGAATAGCTTCATGTACCTCCTTGGCTTTGGATCATTCTCCATCATGTTTTCCATAACCAAGACCCAAATAATTAGGCCCTTCCTCAACAACATTTGGCTCAACTATGCCTTGTACTCAACTATGCCTTGTACATGTTTGCCTTTAACCCTTTACTTTCATAGCACATTTTCATCAAAAAATTGGATCTTATTCCTCTAGTGTGTCTCTCAAAAGCACGTACACATTCATTTTGAGAGGAAATTGAAGACAGAAACCAATAGCTAATTCTTCTAACTAACCTTGACTAAAATGAGCTAAATTGTACTTTGATGCCAACTTGATTTGAATATGGACAAACTAGTTTTATTGGGCTATCTCCCTCATTAGTTAAATAAAAATGTGTTTAGGATCGTCTAAAGTAGCCAATTGGGAAGGGGTTTGTGTCAAGATTTAAGTGTATTTTGTGAGAAATTTATGAGTTAATTAGATTTTAAAAATTCATGTGTACAACAAATAAAATGTAAAATTTTTATTTAGGAATTTTTTTTCCCTCAATCCAGATTCCGATCATTGGACATGTAAGAGGAAGAAAGAGGGAATTCACTTTTCAAATTCTAGACCTTGTCTAAACCAAAATAAACTAGAGGTTTGGTTTTCAAATACATTCACTTATTTGGAAAAGTTCCAGCTACCAAAAGTCCCATATGCCAATCTACCTCCCAAGAAATCCATTTATTACACCATTGGTTAGTTTTTTGTCTTCCTGTATTCTTTATTAACCTCTTCTAGTGATTCTTGAAAGGTGGATACTTAAATCCTTCCTAAAAATTTGAGCTCTAAAATGAGAAGACATACAAGGTCATTTAAAGTCATTCTTCTATCCAATTATAAAAACCAAGTGAATATTTCTAAATATTTATTTCTGTCCCATAAACTGTACAATATATGTGGAGTTGCCCCACCCTAAGCGAGATGTTTAACAAACATAATAATAGAGAAACAATTAGTGACGTCACCAAAAGATGTAGCCTCTTCAAGGTATAATATCCTCTCATCAAGTTCAAGAATCTATTCACCAAAAATGTCCTATGGAAATGATGGTTTAAGAAACAAAACTAGACAAAAACCTTCAGTGAGAACAACAAAATCTAAAACCTCTTCAAGGTCTTCAATCTTCTCGTAAAGTTAAATTGTGTCTTTATGAAGTCCAACAACAAAGAAACATTCAGTGACAACACAAAAATCTACAACTTCTTCAACGTCTTCTAGACCATCTTCAAAGTCAATATTGTGTTCATCAAATTCCTCAGCAAGGTCATCAATGGAGTCATCAAAACTACTATTTCAAACTTCAATGCCAAAAATAAGTCGAAAGAATTCAATTTCTCCTCCAAAACCTTCTTCTCTGAGCAAAGCTAGCATGATGTCGTCGAGAAATTCAGTAATTCCACAAGGAAATTCTATCAAAGTTAAAACAAATCCTTTTCATCCATATTTAATGCCTACTTTTTCAGGTGGAACACCTCCAAATTTAAGGACCACAATGACATAAAATACAACTTTACCTAATAGGTGTAGACCTAGAACCCCCAACTTTGTGTGACATGTACAATTAAAGATCTTATGGTAAGCAGTGTGAGAGAGAGTCATGGTCACTGAGTTGAGCAAGAGAAATAGTTTGGTATGACAACCTTACTTGTGATAGGTCTAGCTAGCAGACTACCAAATTACATGGTAATGGCATTCGAAATGTGAAAATTCCCATTTCACTTGGAAATAAGATGGTAGAGAAAGGTATAGATGAAAGGAGATATCCATCTATGGTAAATAAATCAAATAGTTCTATCAATTCCACCTTACAACTCTAAGAGACATTGAATTAAATTTCATCTCAAGACAGGGCTTTGAGAGGACACTCTCAAAGCCAACCTTCGTTATGGATTTGAAACACATGGTAAGTATCAAGACTTAGCAACCTTATTTGCATAATTTTTTCTAGCATGGACCTTAATGTCATAGCCTTCTTTTGCCTAAAATGAATGCAAATTTCCTTACAATTTGGCTTGCAACATTCATAATTCATGCTCATGGAACATGATTGTGTTGCAATTGTGATAACATCTGTTGTATGCAGAAGCTAATAAAAAATGATCGAAAATGACATTTTTGCTCTGTTTTTTTCAAGATTTAAGGAAAATTACACCAAGTAGCTTCCAACCTCATATGACCATCATGTCAAACTCATCTCAGGATATTGTCCAAGTAAGAGCCACTTAAGCAAGCAATCTAGTATACATGACTCCAATTTCAATTAGCAGCAATGAAAGTTCTAAGTATGGTGCAAACATTGCTCTAGATCCTCAATGGGGCATGTTTGATGACAATAATTTGGGGAGTGAGAGAGGGAGATGGTAGGAGAAAAAAATCAAGGAATCCTCGGGAAATTGAAAAATATATAACTAATAAGATGGAAGACATTTGTAACCTAAGAGAGAAACCTGTGAGGAAATGTGTGAAGTTGGTATTACACACCCAATTGGACAACCTCGAGGAGAAAAAATTTCTCCCACTTTATTTGTTGGCATAACCTAGTAAGTGTTATTCACTAGCATGTATTTTGTAAAGGCCTTGACCTAGTTCCCATTCAACTCCATCCACCAGGTTGTAGAGGATTCCAAGCCTAATTTCATGAAAAGTAAGTTGGGGATGATCACATTGACCTGCTTGATGACGTGTCTATGAAGATTAAGTACCTTGAACTATTTTTTTGCGTAGGGAAAGAGACACATTCCCATGTCTGAGCATGAAAACGTTCTTTGATATTGTTAATGCCTCTAGTGTTTACTTCTACAAGTTCTATAGGCAGAGTCTGTAAAGGGCCAGGTAGCCTCTGTATCTCATCTTTTATGAAAGGTGACATATCTAGTAAATGCCCCTACAGTCAATCTCTGGAATGGATCTAAATATAATTTCTTCATTTTAATATCCATAAAACACAACAACTTTAAGGTAAACTATGTACATGTGTCATTTCTCCCACAAAATAAAGTGTATAAGTGGTAAATTTTATACCAAGTGTGCTCCCACCATGTAAAGTGAAATTTGGTGTACTTATCATTTTTATAATTTCTTTTTCGATTAAATTTAGTTTCACACATGATCAATTATTGCTTTGAAAGTTGTGTTCTACATAATTTGTGTACACTAAATTACAAATTGATTTTTTGAAATCTATTTTGTGTAAATGTCGACCAATAGATATATATCATGGAGGATGAACGACGAAGATTAGCTGAATCCCATAAGGAGGTTCAGGGATCGGGGGATGTTCATGGTATTTAAATATAATCTTAAATCTCCATACATGTGTGTACATATGGAATTGATTTTTTATTAACTTTGTGAGTTAAATTAGTTGTTAATAAGTTTCATATTTTAATTTTTAGGAGGTAAGAGGAGAAGGGTTTCTACTCCATCCATGGAGCGTGGCCATGGTTCAACCGATCGAGGTATGAGTGGTAGCAGGTTGCGTGAAGGGGGTGATATTTATTCCCTTGAAGGCCAATCAAAGACTGTTGGTTCTCAGCAGCGTCATTCTGGGTCTGGTTCTTAGCAGCATCATTCTGGGTTTGGTTCTCAGCAGGGTCATGGTGGAGAAGATGTTAACCAACAACATCAAGGTTGCCATCAATTTCAATATTTTTTCATTAAATTTGTACAAATTTTTTTACATGTGTTTTTCTAATATACGAAATTATATATATATATATTGATGCAGAGGCCGAAAATGTTCGAAGTAGTGGTCAAAATAGACGCAGGGCAGCCCGCTACATTCAAGAAGAAGGTTGTCAACCCAAGACAACTTATCTGGCCGAGATTATTGATATACCATGGGAAACCAACATGGCGGAATGCACCTTACAAAGGTGTGAAAGACTTCATGCAAAATTTCAAAGAGATCTCGTGGCTTTGTCTCTACCTACTGAGAGTCGACAAAGCCTTGCAATAGTTACACATTCATTGGGTGAAATGGTAAATGTGTACAGAAATCTTGGGCCAATGGCTGATTCGTTTGTAGAAATGATGAGAAAGTGAAAAGAAACAGTGATGGGTCCCGATAAATGGGAGGACGTAAAACAAAAAGTTACAAAAGAAGTGGCCAAGTCAATGTTTAATTATAAGGAAGGGCCAAAAAGAAAAATGTTGAAGGTGCAGTATTTCAAGCACCCATACAAAGCTCGTTATTTGTATGATAGGCATCTTGCGGCCTATGGAAGGCTTCCATGGAACGATGAGGTTCCAGTTTATTTTGCACAAATATTTTATGCAGAATTTTTTTGGGTATGAAACCCTACTACAATGACCTTCCTTCAGAATTTTTTGGCCCGGGGAAAGGTCAATTATATGACCGTAAGAGCACTAAGAGAGATGTGGAGTTGCCTAGCCCTGAGCCGCCATTGGTGAGTCGACCGTTTCGAGTCGAAACTCTGTGATCAAAGATGGATGCGACTTCTCAAATAGGTCGAGAAGCAAGGGATGTTATGATCGACAATGTTCATAGTGGATTGAGTGGAGTCGATCTTTGTTTAAATCGACAAAGAGCACTTGAAAATGCACGTGCCAATTTTGTTTATTGTACATATGAGGAGATTTACAACATGAATGTTGAAGATCTCCGAACATATGCAACAAATTGTCGCAATGGTTTGCAAGACCTAATTTTTCATGAGGAAGAGGGCACCGAAACGGTATGTGTTAGTGACCTTAGGGTTTGAAATTATTTTTACATATACATGTGTAGAATTTGTAATAAATACATGTGTATGTACATGTATACATTTATTTTTATGTGTACATTAATCTAACAAAAATGTATGATTATATGTTAAAACACCATTTGCAGTTCTCAGGCATGATGCGTGACGAAAATGTATATATCACGTTTGGGACCTCTGGTTCAAACAATGCAGATGGGTCTGACCATAATGATATGTTGGAAAATGTTAGTGTTTTTTAAGTGACTCTAAAGTAAATAATTGTTGCCACACATGTACATGTATGTATATATATAATTTGATAAAATGTTTTAACAGGTACCGATTCCATCTGATGTTTTTGGGATGGCGGTACCTTCTTCTTCCTTGGGAGATGTACCTTCTACTTCCTTGGGAGATGAGCCACAAGTATGGACAATTTTTCACAAGTTTAAAATTTATGTTTAAAAGTTATATATATATATATATATATTCTACCTCAAAAAGTTCCATTAAAAATTGAGATATATATATATATAGAGAGAGAGAGAGAGAGAGATCTATATTTTGAGTTATTTAAATTTTTTTGAATTTAGGTTCCTATAGAAGATTTCTTTAATCCGCGGACTCTAGCGACGGAGATAGGAACATCCACAGCATTTGAACAAGTTGTCTTTAGTTCCTTTTTTTAATATTAAATTGAAAATAATTTTATATATGTACACGTGCATTTTCATTTGAAATTTTTTAATTTATATATATATATACTTGTACATGTATATTTTACAGTTTACCACTGCAGATGTTCCTATGGGAGAACCTGTTCGTCAAATGGAGAGGGAACCTTATGAGGTGTTGCATGATTTTTCTGTTATATTTTGTTTTTTACATGAAGTTATAGATATATATATTCTCATTCATTTTTAAAACATCAAATTTTAATTTTCAAGTACATGTGCATTATGTATGTAGGTTTCCCATTCACAGGATACGACGCAGACTGAGACCCTAGTAGGGAAGACGCTATATTCGTCTACATTTGATGGACATGATTTACAGTAGATTTGATTTCAAAATTTAGATGGTTTTAAAATTTGTTAAACTTGATACAATTTGATACTTGTGAGATTTATAATTTTTGGACATATTTAATTACATTGTTATTATATAATTTTTTTTATTTAATTTTTGGATGGTTTTAGTACTTTTGGCATGTGAATGTGAAGTAATGTTGTCATCTATAAATTAATGTTGTCATCTGAACTACATTTGGCATGTTATGTAATGACATGTGTTATAATTTGTTTTTTTTTTTTAAATTTAAGTTTTGGATGCTTGGAGTAAATTTGGCATGTGAAGTAATGTTGTGATCTATATTTTTTTGTTAAATTAATGGTTAAAAGTTTTGAATGGTTTCAATCTACATTTGGCATGTGATATTTAATGTTAAATGTTTTTGTTGGATAGTTGAACTATAATTGGCATGGCATGTGAAGTTTTTAAAACTCAAGTTTTGAATGGTTTCAATCTACATTTTGCATGTGATATTTAATGAACTTTAAATATTTAATGTTTTAATGTTGCACAATATATAATCAAAAGGTTTTTAAAACTTAAAGTTTTGGATGGTTTCAATATACATTTGCACATGTGGTATATAATGTTAAATGTTTCTATTGGATCTAGTTCAGCTATAATTGGCATGGCATGTGAAGTAACGATCTATATATAATTTCAAGTTTTTTAAACTCAAGTTTTGAATGGTTTCAATCTACATTTCGCATGTGATGTTTAATGTTTTAATGTTGCACGATATATTATCAAAAGTTTTTAAAGTTTTAAAGTTTTGGATGGTTTCAATCTACATTTGGCACATGTGGTATATAATGTTAAATGTTTATATTGGATAGTTGTTCACTATAATTGGCATGGCATGTCAAGTAATGTTGCACAAATCCCTTTTGGATGGTTGAAGTACATTTGGAATTTTAAGATTGCTTTTGATCTCTCCATGTAGTTTTGTTTGAATGAAAAAATTTCCAATAGGAAGAACATAGTTTTTCAATGCAACTAACCATGTATCAATTTAGCTGTAATTGAAAAAAGAGTTTAAAGAAGTAGATATATGTACAAATTATTCCTTTAATTTTGATTGGAAATATAAGTCTAGTACATATATATGTTTGTTGAATCTGGGTCAATGTCGTTAATGCACTCAAATAGGTAGCCTTGTCGATTTATTTACATTGTTGAAACTTTTTACTAGAAAATCCAACTAGTTTTTCATCAATGCACATAGCAAAACTACTTGGAACAATTAATTGTGCATTCTAGAACATATCTATCCAAGACAAGTAACATTTTTCATCAATGCACATTGAAAATATCCAACCATTGGACAAGCAAATTTTGTACTAGATTTTCAATCAAGATTAGAGATGTGGGTCAAATCCCACCAAAAGTCGGAGAAGTGCTCCGAGTCTCTTGTCTGAAAGGAATTTTCGTACAAAACTGTACTGCAGATGATTTATTTACATTGTGTCCATAATTTTTACCAGAAAATCCAACTAGTTTTTCATCAATGCACATAGAAAAACTAGTTCTCGTTAATTGCATTCTAGAACATATATATATATATATATATCCAATACATATAACATTTTTCATCAATGCACATGTATAGAAAAACTACTTTCAGTTGATACTAGAGCACGTGCTTGTACCCAAACAATTTGTACATGTGCAAAAACTTGCACAAATAACATAAGCAACTCAATTTTTAGTTGAGTACTGGAAGTTCTAAAACATATTTAATCCAAAGAGAATAAATTGTTGGAAAATTCACTCAAAAAAATTCTAATGGAATTCCATCTTCAATAATCCGTTCATGATCGGATTTTGACATTTTCCATCTCTTAATTTTTGATTTTTTCTTTGATTGAACTTCTATGAACTTTATGCGTGCTGCACACACCAAGTGACTATATTGACAACTTATGGAATCAGGTTCATAGTCTTCAAAGTAAACAAAGTCTCCACTTTGATGAGTTTGTCTGAAAAAATAACCTTTCAGTATAATAGACCCTGTGTCATACTGAAATCTGTGATCATTATATTTTTGTAATAATTCATTTTTCGTTCAGTGCAATGCATCAAATAATACTTCACATTTTCATCATTGTCAATAGGTACAATTACAGCAAAAACATCTCCTGCACATTTAAATTTATTTCTAGATCTTTAAAACATTAGAAAGTAATTCAAATGTTACTTTCTCTAACAAGATAAGAAACTCGATGTTTCCAATCGTTCACATACATTTTGCTTTCACAAACGTCATTGTATTTTGTGTTTTCTATGCAAACATCACAAAAACAAGAATATTTTCTTTTAACCAATGCAAACACATTTCTGGACGACTTTGTTTGAATTGAATGCAATTTTTGAGTCCCTTTTTTTGTTTCAACGTCATTTCCAATTGATCTATCTATGTCTTCGATTCCAATATGACAGAAAAACCTTTATATGGAAAATTAGAAGAAGAATTTGTAAATATGATATCAAAATACAATCAAAGATAATCATTACATGATAAATGTACAATGTTTAAAATTAGATTTCCAATATAAATTAAATTGAATGTACCTTCGCACTTCTCTTGATGGGTTTCTCTCATGGCTTAGAGCAGCGATGCACCATTGAAAAAATTCTTCAGCGTTCACAAGTCGGCTTGCAGAGTGGTTCATTAGATATCTTCGAAGTACTCGTTTTATGCATGCTCCTGTAGCATCATGTTCTCCTTTTCCATGGCCAGTTTCAAAGAAATTCCAACAATGTTTAACGCAGGTTTTCTTATGAAGACAACACAACCAAAAGAATGATCGTGCATATTTGAATTGAACTGTGCATCCGTCTGACCATATCCAATGTTCATTGAATGTTATTCCATGATTTTTCAATGAATCATAAATTTTTCCAAAACAATGTTGTACAAAACATGTATCATGTGTACGATTGTCACTGATATAAAAGTGATATTCCTTAATGATATGTCGATTTTCACTCATGCTTTCTATATGATCGAAATTTTTCTCAACATGTCTATATAGAATATGGACGAGCATGGAGACTTGGTCAGAATGATAGTATTCACTCTGAATTTATTTTTGTGGAACAAATGTGTAGTTTTCTGCAAAATCAATCACTGAAAAAATGGTCCATGGTGGAAAAAATTCATGAGATTTTTTTAATTGCAAGTCTTGCCATCGAGCTCTATAGGAATGCTTGGTGTATTTGTAAATTTCTGCCTCAAACTTTCTCAAAAAGTCTATCAGAAAAATTTCGTCTTCTAGTAATTCAATTCTTTTAACACTATTTGCACCTTGAATCGATGTATCAATATATTCATATCTCTTCCATTTCACTTTCATGTTGGACAATGATTTATCATTTATATCAATACGATATTTTTTTTGAAATTTAGTCAAATTTCCACAATCATCGCATTTTTTACCACCAACACATTTCTTTTTGTAAAATAGTTCATCGCTTTCTCTTTCACATAGAGTTTGAGATATGAAATCACGGATAGTGGAAGGAGGAGGTGAATCCTTCCATAATGTTCTACCTAAATCAAGGAATGTGTCATAATATAACTCAAATTCCACATGATAATGGCAACAACAAGTGTCGCGTACGGTGATAGGTTTGACATACCATGGTTTTTGTTGAACAAAAGCACTGAGTGAAACATGAATTTGACGATTCTCTTCTTTGAACTTGTTGAATAACTCTATCTGAGTGGTTTCCAAGAGATGTTTTTCATGTTCTTCGTACTGATTTCGTGCTATTATTCTTCGCATCACATGCCTTGCAATTGGTGAAACATGCGAGTTGTTCTTCCAATATTCATATATTATTTTTTTAACATTTTCTCCAAGTCTATCTTTGTATGGTTGCCTACAAATAGCTCTCCAACAAGCGAGGTCATCATTTACATCTATTTGCAACCGAAATTTCCGATGTTTGTGCAAATATTTTCGCGAGGTTCCCAGTGCTCGTGCCATAGATGTTACCAAACGATTCTCTTGAGTACTTGAGGAAGCCATTGCCATCTGTATTCCTCTATGTACAATTGAAACATCTTTCTATCTAGATCTCTTAATTGACTTTATAGCACTACTCATATTTTTTATCACCTTTTCCTTCATTTTTTTTATCTTTGGTTGATTTTTGAATACCCAATAGTGTCGTAGCTTTCATTAATTTCCTTAATGATAAGAGACCTTTCAACATTTGAGCCTAAAATGTCACCCGCTCATTTAAGAAATACTTTTCAAAAATGCAGTTAACACGATATCGTATAACATGGTCAGGTTTTTTATCTCCATATGTGTGAGTGTCAACATTTTCTAACATCTCATTATCGATAGTGATTTCATCTGTACATATTCGAAAAAATAGTACATATTCAATAAATAACTAAATTAATAAATATATCTAAAATTTCAAATATTTTTTAAATTAGTTCATCAAATAAAAATTAAGCTTCACATTTTACATTAGGAAAATTTTAAATATATCAATAGATCATAATATTTACATTTACATACCTGCTTCAATTTCTGCTTGAGGTTGATTTTCTTCTTCAATATTTTGAGGAATATCTTTGTCTGTTTACATATAAACAAAATATTTTTCAAACTATTTCATCAAATAAAAATTAAGCTTCACATTTTACATTAGGAAAATTTTAAATATATCAATAGATCATAATATTTACATTTACATACCTGCTTCAATTTCTGCTTGAGGTTGATTTTCTTCTTCAATATTTTGAGGAGTATCTTTGTCTATTTACATTAAAAAAAATATTTTTCAAACTAGTTCATCAAATAAAAATTAAGCTTCACATTTTACATTAGGAAAATTTTAAATATATCAATAGATCATAATATTTACATTTACATACCTGCTTCAATTTCTGCTTGAGGTTGATTTTCTTCTTCAATATTTTGAGGAATATCTCTATCTGTTTACATTAAACAAAATATTTTTTAAATTGGTTCATCAAATAAAAATTAAGCTTCACATTTTACATTATGAAAATTTTAAATATATCAATAGATCATAATATTTACATTTACATACCTGCTTCAATTTCTTCTTGAGGTTGATTTTCCTCTTCAATATTTGAGAGGGCTTCTAACTTTCTTTTGCGAGATTGTCTCATCTCTTCTCTACGTTCCTTAGGGTCTCTTTTTCGATCATATTTTCTAGCACAAGTTCTTCGATTTCCCATGATAATAGGGTAGGAAGTTCAAAAAATTTCCTTCAAAAATTAGACAATAACTCAATTACAAAAAATATCACAAAATATTTAATTTAAAAAAATTCAGTTTAATTTTTTTGCAAAAAATACTTACTCCAATCCAAAACACTTACTTTAAAAAATTCGAGAGAAAAATGTCTTATAAAAATGAAACGAAGCTCAAAATATTTACTTCAACTCAAAACACGTACATACCTCCAAGAAATGTCTTTTGAATGTACGTCCAAGAAATTTTTTTAAGTTCAAAACAATTTTTGCCAAAATCAGGCCGCCTCCAAGAAATGTCTTCCAAAAAAATTCTTTAAACCCCAAACTAAGATCTTTGTAAAATCAGTTTGCTTCCAAGAAATGTTGTTAAATCCAAACTTTAAAGAAAATTTTTTGAACCCAAACTAAGATCTTTGTAAAATTCATATATCAACTAAGCGAAAAATCCACTCTGTGGTGGGAAGAGGTGAAGAATGTACGTAGCATTGAGGAACAAGATGTCACATGGGAATCATTCCAACAATAATTTAAGGAAAATTATCTAACAAAATCATTCTATGATGAAAAAGCTAAGGAATTTTATGACTTAAGGCTGTAGTAGATGACCATGGATGAATATATCACAAATTTCACCTCCCTGTTACGATATGTTCCATATCTTCGAGAGGAAAAGGCTAAGGTGCGGAAATTTCTAAGTAGCATGCCAACACACATGAAGGAGCGAATAGAATTTGTAAACCCCCGAACCATGGATGAAGACATTCGTAAAGCACGAATGTGCTATCAGCAATCCAAGGAAAAAGGGGAGGTTGGAAAAAATTGGCAGCCAAATAAAGGACAGAAAAGTAACTCAAATTTCAAAGGCGCCAAAAGTAGTAACTTTAAGAATTCTGCACAAAATTCTGTTAACAAACAGTATGGTAGAAATCACCAGTGAACCAGATGGTCAGTAGAAGAAAATTCTACAGAAGCATCCAACAAGCCTGAGCAAGGGCAGGTGACCAAGCCACCTTTAGAGTGTTGGGGGTGTGGTGAAGCACACTACTACAAAAATTGTCCGCAGCGAGAAAGAAGTAACAGAGTTGCAAACTTGCAGGAAGATTCTACAGTAGGTGATGTGGCACGAAACATCCCTCGTATCAACGCAGCGTTGGGGATTGATAGGAAAATTATTAGCCAACAATGATTGATCTGAAAGGTAAAATACTAACTCAATTTGTTTCTATTTTGGTAGAACCAGGTGCAATTTTGAGTTATGTTAGTCCCAAAATAGTGGAACTGTGTAAATTGAAAGAACAAAAATTTAAAAATTCATGGCTGGTACATCTAGCCACTGTAGCAAAACAAAAGGTAACTACCAAAATTCCAAATTTTATTTTGGAAATTTCAGAACAATAGTTACAATTAGATCCGAACATTCTTCCATTAGGGTCCTATGATGTTTTTCTAGGCATGGATTGGCTAGAAAAACACTGGACCTTAGTGGACTATAAGGAAAAGATTATTTATTACAGAATGCATGATGGAACATGTAAATATATTCAAGGAATCAAGAAGCCATTACAGTTACGTCCAATTACAGCATCCCAAATGAATAAATGTATAAGGAAGGGGTGCCATTTATATGCTATTTAGGTGGGATATGAAAATTCCAAGGAGAAATCACCTATAATGGAAAATATACCTGTGGTGCAAGAATTCCTGGATGTCTTTCTAGAAAATATTCTTGGATTACCACCAAGGAGAGACATTGACTTCACCATATAATTAATGTCAGGAGCTTCTCCTGTGTCAAGGGCTCCTTATAGAATGAGTGTGCCAGAACTAACAGAGCTGAAAATGAAGTTACAGGAACTGCTGGATAAGGGCTACATTCGTCCGAGTGTGTCCCCTGCACTAGTACTATTCGTGAAGAAGAAGGACGGGACCATGCGAATGTGCATGGATTATATGTAGCTCAATAAGTTAATAGTCAAGAACAAATACCCTTTACCAAGGATTGATGATCTATTTGATCAAGTGAAGGGGGCCACAATGTTTTCCAATATAGATTAGAGATCTAGATATCACCAGATTTGAAACAAGAATGAAGACATTTGCAAGACAACATTCCATACTAGGTATGGACACTATGAATTTGGGGTGTTACCCTTTGGGTTAACAAACACACCAACAACATTTATGAGGTTAATGCATGAAATCTTTCATCCTTTCCTGGATAATTTCGTACTCATATTCATAGATGACATTTGAATCTATTCTAAAAACCAGGAAGAACATAAAGAGCATTTGAGGATTGTCCTGGAAATGCTAAGGAAATATCAGTTGTACGCTAAATTCAACAAATGTGATTTCTTTAAAACAAAAATCCAATATCTGGGCCATGTCATTTCAGCGGAAGGAATTTTTGTTGATCCAGAAAAGATCAAAACAATTATGGAATGGTGACTACCCCAAAACGTGGCAGACATTAGATCCTTTATGGGATTAGGTGGGTACTACCTAAGATTTATTGAAGGCTTTTCAAAAAAAAAAATTCCCATCACTTCCTTGCAGAGGAAAGGAAAAATTTTCAAGTGGTCTATTGAATGTCAGAACATTTTTGAAAAGATGAAACAAATTTTAACTACTGCACCTGTGTTAAGGGTAGCTGACCCAAACAAAGAATTTGAAGTGTGTATAGACACAAGTAAAGAAGGTGTTGGAGTAGTCCTATCTCAGGAAGGAAAAGTGGTGGCATATGAATCAAGAAAGTTGAAGGATCATGAAAAAAGGTATTCAGCGTATGATCTGGAGTTAACAAAAGTAGTACATGCACTCTGGGTATGGAGACACTACTTGCTGAGTAAAAGGTTTGTGTTGAAGACAGATCTTAGCAGCTTGACTAGTTACTTTAAGAAAGCTGATTTAAACTCTAGACAGGTAAGATGGAACACCTTTCTAAGAGAGTTTGACATGGACATCCAACACATGAAGGGTAAGGAGAACCGAGTGGTTGATCCTTTGAGTAGGAAGTTGCATTGTGTATATGAGCTTTATTACAATAAGCTTGAAAGTAAATTCTTAGATCAAGTAAAAGAAGAAGCACAGAAAGATCTAGAATATCAATTCCTTTGGCAATAAATAGAAGAGACTAGAAGGAAAGGAGGTACTTCTGAGTATGAAATAACTGATGATCAGATGTTAACTTTTAGAGGTAAGGTATATGTACCAAACTGAATAAACCTAAAGGGGATGATAATGGATGAGTACTATCGTAACAATTATCTAGGTCACCCGGGATACCAGAAAATGTTAAAAACCATCAGAAAGGTCTATTTTTGGCCTGGTATACGTAGAAACATTGCTGAGTATTTAAGTAAATGTTTGGAGTGTCAGCAGGTAGAGGTGGAGCATCAACATCCCGTAGGATTATTGCAACCTATACAGATACCTGAATGGAAGTGGGAAGTCATATTGCTGGAATTCATTACAGACTTACCGCGAAAAAAAATAAAAATGATTCCATCATGATGGTGGTGGACAGATTGAGTAAATCTGCACATTTCATACCTATGTAGCCTACTTACAAGACTGTACAGATAGCCGAAATATTCATGAAGGAAATTTTTAGGCTACATGGAATTCCAAAGATAGTTATCTCGAATCGGGATGTTAAGTTTACTTCTGCATTTTGGAAGACTTTGTTTACCGGATTGGGGACTCAGATAAACTTTAACACAACTTATCATCCCCAAACTGACAGTCAAATGGATCGAGTAAACCAAGTGTTGGAATACATGTTGTGCATGTATGTGATGCAACAACCAACTAAATAGGAAGACTATTCGCATCTTGTTGAATTTTCTTATAACAATGGTTATCAGGAATCCCTAAAGATGAGTCCTTTCAAGGCCCTGTATCGGAGGCAGTGTCACACACCCATAAATTGGAGTAGCCCCAAAACTAAATTAATGTTGGGACCCAAAATTATTTTTGAAATGGAATCAGAGGTAGAAAAGATAAGACAAAATCTGAAGGCTGCACAGGATCGACAGAAGATCTACGCAGATAAAAAGAGGTCTTATCGAGAATTTGAATTGGGAGATCATGTGTATGTGACGATCAAACCCAAGAGGAGTACTTTGCAGTGGACCACTTGTGCCAAGTTGGCTCCCAAGTTTTGTGGACCTTTCCAAATTTTGGAAAGGGTAGGACCTCTGGCTTATCGGCTGGCTTTACCCAATCGCATAAGGGTACAAAATGTGTTCCATGTGTCCCTGTTGAAGAATTATGTGCATGATTCAAAGTAAGTAATTCATTGGAAAAATATAGAGGTAGGATAAAATTAAAAAAATCCTAACTTATAAGTATGATGTCTTTATAAAATTATTGACAAGGAATCTTTTTGTTTGCAGGTAGAGTCGGACGACAAGTTCCTGGTCAAGCCACAACACATACTTGACCAGAGGGAAATTATGCTCCGAAAGTGAGTCATTAGCCAAGTCAAAGCGCAGTGCAAGCACTTCAGCCCGGATGAGGCTACTTGGGAGGACGAAAAATTTGTGTGAAAGGCTTACATGGAGCTCCTTTCAGAGCTTGAGTAAACACCAAGGATGGTGTTACTTCCAGGGGGGAAGTTGTGACAACTACATTAATAATAACTAGTTAAAAGACATTCTAATTATTTGTATTAACGAAAGACTGGAACTATTAATGATTTTGTTGAAAAATTATTTCATTAGTGAATAATTATGAATAATAAGATCAGTTATGTAAAAATAACTTTAGAAAAATAAAATTTGATGGTAAATGTTTTCCAAGAACTAAAGGTGGTTAAAGATAGTTGAAAACAGTTACTTTCCCCTCTGAAAATTTCCTAAGCTGGTAGAGACTAGTGGAAAACACTCTGTAAATTCCTGAAGGTTTCTGGTATTGAATCGACTTGGAGTCATGAGGTCAAAATAGAAAAGAAAAACCTATTGTCAACCTATACCTTGCAGTGGAAGCACGGTGGAAGAGCTGGACATGATTGTCGCTCTTACAAGTTGGGAGGATCATTAGCAAAAGTGTTATCTTTATACATATAAGTATCTGAACTACCCTTGGTTGAGTAGTGAAAAGGAAACCCGTTAGGATTTGAGTAATAGTGACATTCGGTAGAATTTTTTGAATATTGTGTTAGATGTATTTTATTACTGCAAAAGAGTTATACTGTTTTCTATTTATAAAGGTAGAACATATAGGATTGTCACCGCGTTAATTTTTCTTTCTATAATTATGGATTAGTTACTATAAAATGTAACAAAATCAGGATAACATAGTTTATTTTATTAAGTAAAATATGTAACAGAGAATTATCTCACCGCTGGAATAGAACTGTCGATTCTAGGTAATGGGGGAAAAACCCAGAATATGTCATTCATTCCTAATTAGCTATACTCGGACATATTGTTGGATGGTCCGGTCATCCTGTCCTAAAAGAAAAATAAAAATATACTTGGATACTACAATTATTTCCACAGTTATTAGAAGTAGATAAAATTTGCTGGAAAAAATTTTATATTGAGTAAAGAAAGTAGAAAAGAAAATGTAATTTACAAACATGAATCAATATTCCGTTCAAAGGTCTTTACTATACAAACTATGTATTATAATATAAGTGGAAGATTAGAATTATCTAAGGAATTTTTATAGTCAATTGGTTAGACTGGTAATTCTTAGCAAAAAAATATATTAATTGCTAGAGAGTTGATAACAGATAAGACAGGAACTTTTTATCCCAAAGAACTAAGTTCGCACTAGATAATTGAGCAGATTATTTATAAAGAAATTTGTGAACAGGTGTGTGAGTAAATTAAGGAAAAATTTGACAAAGTGAGAAGTTAAATTTCCAAATGACTATAATTAACCATTCATGCAATGCAGAACCATCGTGGGGTAAACTGACAAAATTAATACACAAAACTGTATACAAAAGAAAAACTTCTGAGAGTGAAATCACATTCGGGAATTAATACAATTCATAGAGGAATGAGTAAAAGGGTATTTCATAAGGAAAGAGTATCCATAAGCTTAAATAAAACAAAATTCCATAAAAGTGTTGCGAAGCACAATTTTCATGCAAGAAGCTACTTTAGCTTAAAAACCCAAAATCTCGGGCTGAGGAGAAATTGTTACTGTCAATACTTTAATACAAAATATGTTCTTAAATACAAGTTTTATATCTTAATTCTCTAGAATAAACTGTCAAATAAAACTTAGAGACAAGCATAGGAAGAAAGATTTTTGATAACTATTCTTCAAGGTACCTGGAGAAAAGAACAAGTACATTAGTCGGAAGCTGAAGGAGACACAACGAGCTATCTAGAAAAAAAAAAAGTCGAACACAAAAGACACTGGGTCAAGATTAATGATTTGTAAGAAAACCAATGCATATAAGGATTAATATGCAGTAGTGTTAGTACTAAATGAATAACCTTAAGACCCACAAAATGAGAAAAACAAGGAGAATAAGAGCGAGCGAAGGAGATGTTAACCTATTAAAGGGATATCTTCATGCTTCCAGATCTACAACGGAACCATAAAGCTAAATATAATACTAGCAGAAAGATAAACCATGCCTACAGTGAAAACAAGAGAGATTTGAACTTGATAGGAGTGAAAATGTTTCTTTTTTTTACCTGAATGTGGTGGTGAAGAGCATGAAGACATCGCTGGTTGAAAGCCACTACAGAATGGGGTCGAAATTAGTAATCCTTTTCTGCCGAGAATGTTTATTACATTGTAGTTGATTAAACAAATGATGAAAAAATCTCCAGCACTTTACGAAATCTGGCGAATGCTTGACCATCTCCAAAGCGGCGATGCCCAGCGCATGAGATGAAGTTTGGCACCAAGCCATGACCGCATTCCTCAAAGCCGAAGGGAATTCCGCTACACAGACAAAGAAAAAAGGAAATGAAAATGATGAATGGAGATTAGGGTTAGCAAGATTATTCATGGTGTTTCTCGCCAGATGTGCAGACCCTTGATCTAAAAGAAGATCGACGGTGCTGAATCTATCTAGGTACCATTGAAAATCACGTTGTTTATCTGCAGGGGCCAACAACTGTCAGATGGAGTAATTTCCTAGTCCTATCGCAATAAAATTCCCTGACCTGCCAGCTATTCAGTCGTCGGAATTGCTGTAAGGTTCATGTATCAATTTATCAACATTATAATGGTGGGTAACGTTATAACGAAATCCTTTAGGTTAAGCATAACTTACCCCAAACAACTTTGAAAGTTTCAAATATATCATGCTTATCGCTTTGTAATTATGGTTTGGGTCTTGTAATTAGGATGAAATGGCTGATTAAAAGGACAAGTATAGAGTTACGTCTCTCGCTCAAAAGTTTTAATCTTAGCTTACAGTATTTAACTATGGTGAGTAAATACATAAATTAATTTATTTATTATTTTGTGTGAATATGTTACAATATAATTATCATTTTATTTGAATTTATTATAAGAGAATTTATTTATTTTTAAATTGTAGATAAGAAAGGTGCACTTTAATTTATATATGGAAGAATCTTTTTCACTATATCATACAATTTCAAGTAAGATTGTGATTTTTTGTTATTTAAAATAATTTATGATTGCATAAGTGGATTTAGTACTATCCCAAATTTCAATTAAAATTA
Organism: Pinus albicaulis; assembly: GCA_034641835.2. NCBI lineage: Eukaryota > Viridiplantae > Streptophyta > Pinopsida > Pinales > Pinaceae > Pinus > Pinus albicaulis. The sequence continues at coordinate 22,920 of JAXQQM020059434.1, forward strand.
ACAAAAAAAAACCATCAAAAAACTCATTAAAATTAACAAAAAGAAAAAAACGATATGAAAAAATTCATAATTTAATTACTAATAATAATCATTCTAACATATTTACTATTTTTTTGTTACCATATATTGCATATATATAATTTGAGAAAATGATGATTTCTTTATTTTCTAAAATATTTGTAAGAAAAACACTCTCCAATATGGTAGAGATGTTATAATTTCCCTTATAAAATTTGACTTGGTAAAAATAAAATAAAAATAATAACGAAATTAAATTAAAAATAAGACATAAAGTTAATAACTAATTATAATTAATAATTAAACCAACTTACATCCATCTAAAAATTCTTTTATTATAATATTTGAAAGGAAGATAATTCAATTATAAAAAATATATTTATTTATTATTTTGATATATTTGTTATAATCTAAATCTAATTTATATATTTTAAAGTTTAATAATGTTACATAAAATAACTTAGTCACATTATGCTTAATCCATATGTGAGTATATTGTAGAGTGCACCTTGCTTTGTTTAGGTGTAAACAAGAGTATACAAATCCTTTCAAATTTTATTTCCCCTTATTTTAAAAAGTATATACTTATTTTAATCCCAAACCTATTAAACATAGGTAAAGATTAAAAATATAAAGAATCCAAAACATAAACATTTTTATGACAAAACAAATTTGAAGTTCAACATGATATATTTTTATGGAGTATAATTAAGTTCAAAGTATTGTATTTTTATGTCAAACTAATTTTAATAGAATAAAGTTCTATAGTAGTGAAGGCCTCACTACACCACATATTGGTGAATGAGATGTTGATTAATTTTTTTTGTCATTTGCATCTCATATATCTAGGTGGCCTACATCTTACCAACCTTTTTAACAATGCAGTAAAAGATATGACACATGTAGATTGAAGAATTTTTCTACTATGACATAATATATTTCTCTTTATGAATCTCAAGATGCATTTTAATATGAGGAGATTATTTTGCAAGTATATTCAATCCCCCTTTTTCTTTGGTTGTAATGCATAGCTTCTGGAAACCAATGGAATTTAGAAACTTGTATGTTATGACATTAGTTTGGTGTAACTAGATTTTGGAGTAAATGGAATTTAGAAACTTGTATGTTATGACATTAGTTTGGTGTAACTAGATTTTGGAGTAAACCATCATTTGGAATAGTATATATATGTATCAACTAATAATTTGTTGTCAAATGAATTTCTCTTATTAGACGGATCTAAAAACTTGACGTTGGTGGTAAGTTCTTGTGCCTTTTTAGGGAGTCATATATTTCTATTTTGTACCAAACATAATGTTATAAATTTTTCCTAATTTGTGTGGAACTTAGTCTTATTGGGAATCTAAATATTCTAGTGGTATAATGTAAATTGTTGTTTTTAAATGACAGTTTAAAGATATGCAATGGATAACCATCAAGTACTCTACCTAGGACTGATTATATACTTTCAATATGCAAAATAAACTCTAAATAATACACCAAGGCTAAAATTATTTAGAATTTTCAATGAAACTCTTTTGTCTAAAAAATAAACTAGTTGAATATGATATGGAGCTCTTTTAGAGTGAGTTTGTTATGATATTATTCAAACTTATTTTAATAGACATTGGCTTTTTTGTTTATATATATATAGACTTTATTACATTTTGGTGATAATATTTGATCAGAGCATGCTTTTACCACATTTAATACTTATAAGTGTTTGCTCTCTAAGAATGTAATAATGAAAGAAATCATAACATAAGCATATAACATGATGTTAAGAGATCTACAATGTCCATTTATTATAATTTTAGTCTTTTAATTTTAAAAGGTTCAAAAACTACGCATTAAATCTGAATATTAAGTGATCTAAATCAATACTAAAATATATACATTAAAATGTACTTTATCTTTAGATCCAATTGTACATATTATATAAAGTAAATCATAACATAAACCATATTAATTAATATACTTTTGAGTTATTATTGATGACATTCAATAGTTTTATTATGGTTGTCATCTTATTTGTCCCATAATATATTTTTAGTCATATCTCATATCTATGGCATGTTCAGGGCAAGAACATTTGATTTCAGGTACCAAAGATTTTATTGTGAGTGTTTCATGTAATTTCAAACAAATATTCAAGATTTAATAAGTCATTAGTGTTAATAGTCATTTTTTTTTTCCTTATAGTAAATATGTGACAACTTTAACATAATTATGTTATTTACTAGTTATTTTGTAATCAAGCTTTTATTATATTTTGTAATTTCTCTAATTAAACTTTTATTATATCTACTTTAGAACTAAATATTGTTATTAATTAGTTACATAAATAATAGATACAAGGAAAACTTTTTATGAAATCCCCATTTCCTTATACTATTTTCCACCATTTCTTTTCCTTTTCTGTTGTTCTAAGTCCTACACTTACGCATCAAGGTTTCGACACTGTTATTAACGTTGGAAAAACTGAAACAAAGCTCTTGAATTAGCGGTTTGAATTTAAAGGTACGCATTCTCTTTTCTCTGAGATTTGGTGTTTTTCCTAATTAACTATTTATTTTATGGTATTTACTCCTAACTAAGCCTATCATCGCTATGTCCTCCAGGCCTAGGAGAACGACCACGTTGAAAATGCTACAGGTGATTGTTTTCAACCTTTATTTTGCTTTCGTACTTACCCGTTGATTTCTAAATGTCTTGCATTGGGAAATGTCAAACAGGTTCAAATCCGCCATTTTGTTTTTGGGGCTTATCCGTCGCGCAATCCAGGATTACTGGAATACGCGCCTCAACTAGTTCTGGTTGAGGCATCACAGACTAGAGTAATCTTAATTTGTTATATTTTACTTTAATTTATTTTATATTAGTGTAGGTTTAAGTAATCAAGGATATGCCACATTATTAGTAATTATGTTGGTTCTAATATGCTTTGGAAAATATTAATTATTCATGTTTTACATGAATCTGTCTACGGTTATTTTATCATCAATCACATGAATGTTGTAAAAGAGAAAACGAGGTTTTGAAAAAGCTTCAAATGCAACCAAAAGTTTCTGCATAATGTTTAGACCCAACCTTTTGATTGAACCTAGTGTGATTAATTGATCACTTTTCACGATAGCAACTTTTGGTACTGGTAACAGGGCCACGAGAGTGCCGGGTAAACGACGAGCACAAATTATAATTCCTACCAAAAATGAAAAGGATTTAAGGAATAGGTATACTCAAGGTAAAACAAATTTAAAAATATATTTCTAGAAAGCGTTCACTTTACCGCTCATGGGAATGTTTATGTCAAAAAAAGCCGTTTTGACATAGAATGTCAACGTTCTCATTAATTGATAGAAGGCGTACTGATGCTACCCTGATTAGAATTAGTTACTTCTTCTATTGAGTTGTAAATTAAGGAGAAAGGCAATAGGTACATAGTTAATAATAAAATCTTAAGTAAATTAGCATCGTCATTCATAACCATTCAAACAAATTGTGGAGTACTGATACTAAATAACTAGTCCAGTTGAATTGATACCGTATACCGTATGATATTTTTATTACAAATATTTTGCAACTGAATCTTTACCAGTTGAGAACGTTGGGGACGGTTAGATAAGGAACTATGGTGTCCAGCTCTGTACCAAACAATTTCAAGTAAATTTAGAAATGATGTTGCGGAAACAACTTTTCTAATCCATTTTATGTCATGTAATTAATCTATCGTTCACCTCTGAAGCAGCCAAGCAGCTTCACCCCTTAGCCAGTTAACTTCAGCACCACCGTAGAGATCTCACGTGCCTGCACCTAGTAGTGCATTTTTTTGTCTTTACTTTCTCTAAAAAAAATTCTGGTCTAAATTCATTCATTATTTTCAAATGCGAAAAATGGTAACAAGATTATTTACTTTTTAATAGAAAACATTATGACATTAATATTAATAGCCAACCATAGTTTAGAGAATCGTTGGTGTTGCATAAGTGAAGAGAGATTATAATGTGCAGATAGAGATACAGAGTGAGTGTCAAAGTGTGAAGGAGATGGAAAAACTGGCTGTTTCTAAAACGCGGAGCCTTTGCATGGCAATTCTTCTATTAATGTTCATGGCGGCGGAGGCAGGGGTGCGAGGTATGATGGTATAATTGTTTTATGTTTTAGTTATATATATATTTTAATATTTAAATTTTATGTTTTAGAATTTGGTGGCATGGTTTTATATGTTTTTTTGGCTATTTAAAATTTGTTTGTGAATATATAAATAAATTTAGTATTTTCAATCTATATATATATATATATATATATATAATTGGTGTAAAATTTTTGGTTCTATATGTTTCTTGTTACCCGTTACAAAATATGTTTGTGAATATTTTGAAAATTTTATAACAATTAGTATTAGAACAAGTTGAATTTTGAATATTTGAAACCAAATCAACAAAATAAAATATACAACAAAATTTTAATTAAATTTAAATAATAATAATAATAATAATAATAAATATATATATACCATGTTAAGATAAATAAAAAATAATAATAATAAAATCAATGAGAAAGTAATAATAATAAAACCATTAATCAAAAAACTAAATTTATACAACAAAATAAACAGATCTAACCAATAATAATAAAAATATTTTATTTCTATCATTTAGATTCCTTACTTCCAGATAGTAATGTTAGGTTATTTTATTTGGGCAGAACCTGAATTACATGAACTAAAGTTTGGACTGGAATTCGGATGTTGGTGCCAACCCTGCAAAAATGACTCGAGATACAAGTGTGGTAGAAAATATTGGGCAATTGCTATGAAGGGGTTTCACAAAAGCATTTTCTTCCATGTATATAAATAATGTGTCACTGCTATTTGAATTTCACAAAAGCAATTTCTTATATATATAATTATAATTATAATTATAATGTGTATGAGTGCTATTTGGGTTTCAAATTTTATGTTAAGATAAAGATAGGTTAAAGTTATTAATTATGAAAGGATTAGCACATTGATGTTTCACTTATTCAAATTGAGTTGAAATGTGTTAAGTGTTTAATTGTTAATAGAGTAATTTCATTTTTAAATAAATTTATATTTTAACTTTAAAAAAACATACCATTTATAATAAATGTTTTAATTAACTTTAGAAAGCATACAATTTATAATAAATGTTTTAATGGTTATAAAATATTTTTAATATAATAAAAATTATTGAAGGGTTTGAAAGAGTATTTCAAGTCAATTTTATTTTGAGGAAAATCGGTTCCATTTTATACATCTAATGTGGCTTATAGGGAATAATTAGACGTCACTATGAAAGGAAGAGCCTACCTATCCAAACAATTCGCCAAACTTATAATTTCTTTTAAATAAAATAATTCATATTTATAAGTTAAATATTCAATTAAATCACAGAACATATCACATAATTTTTCCTCTATACTACTCCTTTCAATGTTACTTTTTGCAGACTTTCCTTTGCAACATATGGTGCAATTGCTAGGTGTATGACAAGTAAAGAGAAATCCAAATTCCAACTTTGTTCCATGGAATGGTGTATATCGTGCATGTTTCATTATAGTCCACTAATATATAACAATAACTATGTTCAAAAGACCTCTCCAATAAAAGAAAAATGTTACATATATACATAATCCAGTAATGTATAAGAATAATTATGTTCGAAAAGTCTCTCCAATAAAAAAAAAATGTTAGATGTATTTAGAAAAAAAAATTATACTTATTGTCACGAATTTATCTTTTATTATATATATATATATATATATATATATATATATATATATATATATATATATAATTGTGTTGAGTATCAAATAATAAATTGTATGATGGTTTATGAAACCCAAGGAGAAGGAGAGACCAAAATAAATTGAGAGTGTTTTTTTATACAATTTTCTTGTATCTTTAAATTTTTTATTTATTTAAATTTTAAATTAATTTAGAAAAAAAAACATAAAATTAAAAAAATAATAATATATAATATAATTAATTAATTAATATTTATGTTACCTTCAAATGATTAATTACATCATAGTTTATGAAATAAACTAACATGTTGTCCTCGTTGTCAGATACATTTGCATAGTTTACCTCTTTTTCCACCATTTATTTCCAAATAACTTTTTTTAAAGCCACATCAAAAATGAGTGATTATAAATTATTATCTAAACAAAATTATAATTATTACTCAAACAAAAATTTATAGAAATGAAATATTAATGAACGTTGTTTATCAATCACTTAACTGATATCACTACACTTATTATGTGAGAATAATGCAGAAATAGAATTAGTTGTGAGTGGTTGAACGAGAGGGTGTAATTAGGAATTGGTTGCACATATTCAGGTTTGTTTCCTCGTTTTCAAGAAGATTAGGTGAGTTCAGTTCCCTATATAAGTGTGATGTAATTGAGCAATTGAATTCATTGTGTTGAGTGAGCTTGTCTCACGTTTGCTGGTGTTTTTAGCTGTGTTTGTTTTGTTAATTTGGTATCAGAGCAGAGGTTTGTTTGGGTATTGGATTGAGCTTTGGCTCATCCGCTTTCATAACCCATCGAGAGGTACTGTTTAGCGCATAGAGGTGCTGTTCGCGTTGTTCCAGCTTTAATCGTGAAGGTGTTGTTCCAGCTCCGTAGAGGTGTTGTTTAAATGTTTCTGCTATCACTCTGTTCGTGGAGCGCATAGAGTGTGAGCCATCCAGCGTTCAATTGATCTCGATTTTTTTTTTGAGGTTTTTATTACTATTTCAAACTGCAGTTCAACGCACTTAGCCCCAAGTTAAAAGACTGTTTAATGTGTTAAAACACTGCTTTCCAGGAGGGTGCACAGGTTTATGCATAGCGCCAGCGTATGGTTTGCTGGTCGAGTGTTTTTTTTAAATTTTTTTTTGGTTGCGGCCGGCCATCCACAAAATCCTCGGCGTGCAAGTGTCCGGAAGATTTTTGTCGAAACGCTCCTTTGATTTTTGTAACAGGGTGGTTTCTCTCACCCATGTGGCTGTAGCTTTGTGGTTATGTTCCGTCTCTGTCGAAGATTGGAAACACCCATTTCAACCTTTGGCCTCTCCTGCTGCACCATTACAGATTCGTGCATTGTCGATGAGCCTGTCTTATTTCATTTATGATTTCGGTTGTTGCCTATTTGATTCTTCTATCAGTCGACCTGTGTTAAGTGCAGAGTTTTAAGTACAGCTCCCCCACATACAGGTTATGCTTTTTGCAACAGTTTTGTGTGGCAGCGAATATTAAAGGTGTTTTATTGGTTTTTTGCTTGGAAGTTGAACAAATTCATATTTGTTCTCATCATTTTTTTTTGTAACAAAAGGGGAGCAACTTTGCAAGTTTTGTTTGAAGTTTTTTTTTAAAAAAAAAAAAACATCAAACTAAATAGAGTGTGTAAGAAAGCTTGCAATTTTTTTTTGAATTTGGTCATTGGTGGAGAAATGGCTAATCCCCTTGCAGATTCATATTTAAATGAGTCTTCAAAACTTGATGGAGAAAATTATGTCAACTGGAAATTTAAGCTCATAACAGTACTGGAGGCATACAATCTCTGGACGATTGTCAAAGGTGACGAGCCCAAGCCTCAACCTCCTGCTGCCACTCAAGATTGGGGGAAGCGTGAAATGAAAGCAAGGGTGCTGCTACGCATGTCAGTGAAGGACAATATTATTCCTCACATTCGGGACTGTGAAACTTCAAAGGCGACATGGGACACTCTCAAAGGTTTGTATGAAACTACTAATGCAAACCGTATTTTATTTTTAAAAACAAAGCTTCTATCTATCAAAATGGATGCCAATGAAAGCATTAGCAACTTTGTTTCCCGAATTAAAGATTTGAGTGATAAGCTTGGTGATATTGGTGAAAAGGTTTCTAGTACAGACTTGGTAACTGTTGCTTTAAAGGGGTTAGTCCCAGACTATAAAGTATTTATTTCAGCTCTCTCAGCTAGACCGAAACCTCCTACATTTGAAGAATTGGCTGGAATTCTTCTTCAAGAAGAAGAGCGCATGAAAAATTTTGAACTGGAGTCAAATGGTTCTGATTTGGCTTTGACTGCAAGAGGCAAAAGACCATTCCGAGGGAGACCATGGGACAGGAACAGAGGCCGTTTTCAAGCAAAGCAGAAAGGTATGGCACCTCGTGATTCTTATGTTAAGAGGAACATTGAATGTGATTATTGTGGAAAACCTGGACATCTGGCTAAAGATTGCTATAGGAGAAAGAATAATGAATCAAATCAAAGACATAGAAGGCATAATGGAAATTACATAAACAGAGACACTTCAGTGAATGATGGATTTAAAAATCTTAAGTTATTTCTTTCTGATGCTGCATTGTCTGCTGAAACTGATGATGAGAATGCATGGTTCATCGATTCTGGTGCATCGGCACACATGACTTGTAATAAAGAATGGTATGATAAATATTATGAGAAATCTGATGGTACACACATTTCCCTAGGAGATGACAGGTCACTTAAAGTTCAAGGCTATGGCATAATAAATGTGTACTTACCTAATGGACAAATGCGACAGATTCATAATGTAATGTATGTACCTGCTCTCAAAAAGAATTTGATATCTGTTTCCACTATCAGTGATAATCATTTAAAAGTTGAATTTGGTAAATTAGGGTGTATAGTGAAAGATGTTCAGGACCACTACAGGGTTGTTTCTACAGGTACCAGGGTTGGAGGATTATACAGATTGGATGTGACAGTGAAGCGCCATGTTGCATTGACATCCAAAGAGACATCGATAGCAGAATTATGGCATCACAGGTATGGGCACCTAAATTACAATGATTTATCGTTTTTGCAAAGGAAATCAATGGTTGAAGGTCTTCCTGTTATGAAGTGTGAACATTTACCATGTGAAGCTTGTGCACTTGGTAAGCAGCATAGAGAAGAGTTTCCTGTTCATACTGAGAAACGAAAGTATGATATACTTGAATTAATTCACACTGATGTATGTGGACCTATGCAAACTAGGTCTCTTGGTGGTGCTTCATACTTTGTTATTTTTATTGATGATAAATCTAGGTATACCTGGGTCTATTTCATTAGAAGGAAAAGTGACATATTTGAGTATTTTAAAGAGTTTCGAACTATGGTTGAAAAACAAACAGGAAAGTGCATTAAAATACTCAGATCTGATCAAGGGGGTGAATATAAGTCAAAAGCATTTAACACCTATTGTAAATCTAATGGAATTCAACAACATTTCACAGTGCCACATACCCCTCAGCAAAATGGTGTTGCTGAGCGATGGAATAGAACCTTGGTGGAATCTGCTCGTAGTATGTTGCAAGGTAAGAATATCTCAAATGGTTTCTGGGCAGAAGCCATTAACACTGCTGTTTATCTGAAGAATCGATGTCCCACTAAGCAATTAGTTTTTCAAACTCCTTTTGAGGTTCTTCATGGTTATAAACCTGATGTGAGTCATTTCAAAGTCTTTGGATGTACTGCTTTTGCTCATATTCCTAAAGCTAACAGAAGAAAACTTGATGCCAAATCAATCAAGTGTGTTTTCATTGGATATTATACGGATCAGAAAGCCTATAAATTGTTTGATCCAAATTCCCATAAACTATTTGCAAGTCGTGATGTGCTGTTTCATGAGCAGGCTGATAAAAGTAATACAAAGAATGATGCATGGCATATATCTAATGATGCACATGTCAAACTTGATACTTTGATTAAGCAGGAACAGGAACAGGTACAGGTACAGGTACAGGATCAGGATGAGAGCAGCGGTATGAGCACATCTAGCAGCAGTGAGTCATCACAAGGGGGTGATTCACCTCAAAGCCGACGAATCATGGATGGAACACCCACAGGCATTGAAGCACCAAGAAGATCGTCCCGACAGACTCAGCTTCCTGCAAGGTATAGAGACTATGCCTTAATGTCTAATATAATGAATGTTGAAGAACCAATTGACTATGAGCAGGCTAAACAACATGAACCATGGATTAATGCTATGAATGATGAGTATGCTTCTCTTATGAAAAATCAAACATGGGAATTAGTGGAACTTCTTGAAAATAAAGTTCCAATTGGAAGCAAATGGTTGTACAAATTGAAATTTAAAGCAGATGGTACAATTGATAAATTTAAGGCAAGATTAGTAGCAAAAGGATATGCTCAAAAGGAGGGAATTGATTATGAAGACACTTTTGCACCAGTAGCTAAGTTGAATACAATTATATTACTGATTGCCTTAGCCACAAAACATAATTGGAATATACATCAATTGGATGTCAAATCTGCTTTTCTAAATGGTGATTTAAAGGAAGAAGTTTATTTGGTTCAACCTGAAGGGTTTGTCAAACAAGGACAGGAGCATCTGGTTTGCAGGTTAAGAAAGGCATTGTATGGTTTGAAACAGGCGCCGAGATCATGGTATGTAAAGATTGATACCTTCTTTCTTCAGAATGGATTTGTGAAAAGCAAAAATGATCCTAACTTGTATGTTAAGAAAGATGAAAAAGGAAATGTTGCTTTAATATCTTTGTATGTGGATGATCTCATTATCACAGGCAGTGCTCACAAGTTAATTGAAGAAATTAAAGTTCAGTTGTCACAGGAATTTGAAATGAAAGATTTGGGTGAATTGCATTACTGTTTAGGAATTGAGGTATGGAGAGAGCTTGGTAAAACTTTGATCACTCAAAGCAAATATACAAAGGAGATTCTTAAAAAGTTCAATATGACAGATTGCAAAGCTATGTCAACTCCCTTAGAACAGAATGCAAAGTTGTACAAAGAAGATGGATCGAAAGAGGCAGATGGAACATTATATCGTCAGCTAGTGGGAAGTTTGAACTATCTCACCACTACCAGACCAGACATTGCATACTCAGTCAGTATTCTTATTCAATTCATGGCTAAGCATTCAGGAAATCACTCGAATGCTGCAAAGAAAGTTCTCCGATACTTAAAGGGAACAGTGAATCTTGGTATTATGTATACTGATGAATCTGATGTTGCACTGACAGGTTTTTCTGATTCAGATTGGGCGGGAAATCCAGATGACAGACGATCTACCTCTGGCTATGCATTTCATATTGGATCAGGGGTCGTATCTTGGAGTAGTAAGAAACAGCCAACTGTTTCTTTATCATCAACAGAATCAGAGTACAAAGCTTTGACCAATGCCACCTGTGAAGCTATTTGGTTGCGGAGAATTCTTGCGGATCTTGAAGAGGCACAAAGTGGTTCAACATGTATCAATTGTGATAATCATAGTGCTATCAAATTAGCACATAATCCAATTTACCATGCTAGAACAAAACACGTTGAGTTACAGTACCACTTTGTACGTGAGAAAATTGAGTCGAATGAAATTGAATTGATATTTTGTAATACCAAGGATAATGTGGCTGATATATTTACTAATCCCCTTGGTAAAATCAAATTTGAAGTTTTTAGAAGTCAGTTAGGTATTGTAGAAAATCCATTTCTCCATTAAGGGAGGATGTGAGAATAATGCAGAAATAGAATTAGTTGTGAGTGGTTGAACGAGAGGGTGTAATTAGGAATTGGTTGCACATATTCAGGTTTGTTTCCTCGTTTTCAGGAAGATTAGGTGAGTGCAGTTCCCTATATAAGTGTAATGTAATTGAGCAATTGAATTCATTGTGTTGAGTGAGCTTGTCTCACGTTTGCTGGTGTTTTTAGCTGTGTTTGTTTTGTTAATTTATTATATGTATAATGACGTAAAAATTAAAACAATCTAATAATATAATTTAATAAATATATTTCAATACTAAATTAAAATTGGAAAATCCCTTTATTTGTCAAATTTCATCCATTTTTGACCGTATGCATATAAGTGGAGGGCATGGATAAATGCAAAACAAATATAGGCACTGTGGACATGAGTTATCACATTGCAGCATATATAAATACAAAATAAATACATAAATATTCTGCCTATCACTAAATACAAATAAACATATTTCCCATGGCTATCGCAATGTATTTTTCCTTTAATTAATCCAGGGTTATCCACATGCACAAGAACTGGGCCACTTCATAATACCACTCGTCACCAAGCCCAGCCTAAAAGTATACAAAATGTTTCGTTGTGTGCCATGACCATGAGATATCATGATGGCAGGTTCCATTTGGTAGAAATAGATACGTAAGATTGGACCATCCCAAAAGCATAACGTTAGAACGGTTTAGCTATTCCTTATAACAGGTTGTGCGTACTGTGTCTAAACTTTGTTGAATCCATTACTTGTGGAAAGTGTAAAAATAGGTTAGGGGTGATTTTATGAGGTTATGTTGTTTACAAATTTCGGTATCTAATGGTATAGGCAAAGTCAATTTATCATAGTGGAGGTTAGTTGTGGAAATTTTTTGGGATGTAACATTAAAATTATATTGATGGCAATAGACATTGCTTCGTTCATATTTATTGAAAGTAAAAGGCATGCGGCATTAGTTAGTTGTAACAAGATCTCGGGAGTTTGTTGATGAAAATTTGTTTGACCCACTGCATGAGTTCATTTCCCAATTCGTTGATGAATTAGACTGAGTTGTTTCCGCTAGGCATAATAAAAGATACCCAAATCGTCCCTAGTTTTATAAGCGATGGGTGTTGTATAGCAACAACATCTTTGTCTTTTTGTGCGGGGTATGTGTTTTGTTATTATTTGAAAATGCATCATTTCCATTATCATTTTCACAAGTTGCACCTTGTGTTTTGTTGTTATTTGAGAATGTCTTATTTTCACAATCATTTCCATAAGTTGCATTTCTGAATTATTCACAATAAAAGTTTTCTTTGAACCTCTGCATTCCACATATTGAAAGCTAAATCTTGAAATATGCACACTTTGCAATGTTATAGCAGTTTCTTTGAATCACTGAAGATATAGAGAATTAGGTAGCCGGATTAAATGAAGGTGAGACAATCACTCAACAATATTATATATGAACCATTTGCAAACTCAAAAATTTAAGTTGAACAAAATTAATATATCATTTTAACTGTGAGGTGTGCAGGAAACTTTGATTACGCTTAGTATGGAGCCATGGAACAAGATTTCATTGTGTGGAGTGTGGAGGAAGCACAATGAAAGCTTCTTCCGCACGCCACATAATAAAATTAACTCAATTGAAAAAAAATTAATGATATAACATCTTTCAAACTTAAAAAAATTAAAACAAATAATTACAAAGTTTCGATAATCAAAATAATAAAGGTTGTCATACCTTATGTGCTTTCGTTGGATTTTTTATTGACTAGTGTGGAAACCTGCGATGACATATACTAACTGTGGTGCAGAGGATTCTGCACCTAGTATTAAAAAATTAGTTATGGCTTAGTCATACTATTTACATTTATTCAACGCTTAATAACATTTATTATAACACATAATACAATGATTATTGGTTGTAAACATATCAAGCTCAACATTTATTCAATGAATCGATCATAATCAACACATTGTTCGAGTGCTTAATAGCATTTACTACTTGTAGACAAATCAAGAAGACGTGTAGAGATTCACAACTAGTACCCTTCACAGTACATTAAAACGATATTTGTACAGAGGTGCAGAAGCATGGGAATAGTGGTTTTGTCAAGCACATTCCTCTTCCGCATATCCTTTCTATGTTGTTTAACCTTACACACTCATATATATTAAAATCATCTACAAACCCACATGTGCAAAAGGTCATTAGAGGTCACTTCTCTCTACGCTATTATAACTACTCATATGTCGTGATCACAATGTTTGCATATCCTTATGCAGAGAATTAGTTTACCATGGAATCAGTAGCTTTTCATGAAATCGAAATTGGCATTCATAATGATAGGTCTAAGTTTATTAATTTATGTGGGGAAGAAGTGTTGTGTGGGAGAACGAGTGTGTGGAAGAAGGAAAAAAACTTTGTTTAACAATGTTTTGTACTTATGCATACATGCCCACACACTACATATTAATAAATTAATTAGTGGTTTTGGATTATTAGAGTTTGGAGCACGAAAAGTTTGGATTTTTTTTTTTTCTAAGTAATACTGATCTATTAACAAGCTGATAAATTTACATCGAGACCGAAGTCAAAAGCTACTGCCTTGAAGGCAGAAGAGTCAGGAAAAAACAGAGAAGTGGACTGTCGAAACCCACGCAGGGGTGCAGAATAAGATTTCTCCAAAAGATTCTTTGACCCAGAAAAGACAAAAAAGGGCCAGAAAGCTTCATAGCAACCAGAACATAAAAAACCCAAGAAGTTGGGTGACATAAACAGAGAAAAATACCAAGCCACGAACCCATTAGTCTTCCGGATTCTCCTCCACGATCCTGCAGCCTCCGGTGGCCAGTGTATCAGGAGCAAGTTCTGCTAGAGAAGCCGGGGGACCAGGCTCAGCAGAGAGCATGTCTTCATCAGGAACAAAGTCAGCAGGGCGAGACGGAGGCTGCAAAGGAGTGCTGCCACAGTCCAGATTGAAATGCGAAAACTGGAAGGCAGGAGCAGAAGTCTCCATGGGAACTGCTGGCTGCACACTTGAAGCCTCAGGCAAGCTGTCTTCAATAAAAACCACCGAGAGAATGGCGGTAATCCTCGGGCGATTGAGGGAACTCTGGAAAGTAAACCGAGCAGAGCATGTTGTATTAGCAGAGGCAGCGGACGAGCGACGTGAATGGGGACCCCAGAACGAGCAGAAATCCAGAGAGCGCCCCCTGCCGCTTCGAGTTCTGGGGTAATGGCTGGAGCCATCATCGAAGGAGGAAGTATCCGGGGAAGGACTGGAAGGCAGGCGAGTGGGATGGCTCCGAGAGCTGCCCCTCCTACTCCGCATACGATGGCGAAGCCTCGGCATAGTATGAGGGAGCGGGAACTAGAAAACTTTGACCAAAGTGCCAACCAGCCCAAGGAGGCCCGAGCTCGAACGAGGACGCGGAGACAGCTGAAGATGCCCAGGATAAGAGACCTCCCTTTGCATGGAGCGCAACAGACACCGTTGGTCGTTCTCCCTTCTGTGCAGACAATTACCAACGACGCCCAAACGAAACTGTGGGAATGCCAAGACTGGAGCCATTTTAACTTGTTGCTTGTGAAATCCATCTGCCATGAGACCGGACTGAACATGCGCCGAGTTCGTCCTTATCAAACTAAACAAATACATCTTCATAACTGCAATCTGAGTGAAAATCTCGCCAGAGCATGCGGAGGCAGGGTTCAACCTGTTTGAAGGCACGCGAGTGCATTGGTTTGCAGAGCTCATCGCATTGGAGTGTGAGGAGTGTAAATGAGACATGCTGTGGAGCAGATGTCCATTTAACTCTGCATACCACAAGGGCAGGTGTTGGCCTGTCATGCCGCCCATCCGTCCCATACCATTAACTAACCTTGGAAACACCCGCATCCGGGGACGAAAAGTTTGGGTTACGTGTACATTGAGTGCGAAATAAGGGTCGAAAATTAACATACAAGGGTAGGTTTCTTGATTTTTTTACAACCAATACTAATTACAAAATTCTTTAAAGTAAATGTTAGTGAGAATTTGAATGATCACTGATTATGAGTTGATTCGCTCAATAAACCCTTGTGACAACCTTGGTGAAAATTCCATGTAGTAAAGTTGATAAAGTAAAAATAATGACCACGGTCATAGGACACGTATTCCAAGCTGAATGATGGGAAATACATCCTATTGTGGGTGTTCATTTGGTTTATTATGGCTAAATAAATTAGCAAATGAAATGGAAAAGGCTTTGGAAAGGAAAAGTGACATTTTTGGAAATTTATTTATGAAAATAATGGAAATTAGGAGAAAAGGAAGGTGAAAGGTCATAGGTTGTATGTGAGGAGAAAAATGAAGGAAAATAATGGAAAATTGAAGAAAATACAGGGGTCATTAATAAAAATTCTTTTGAGGATCAATTGGTACGTTTTGTCAGTTTGATTTTGGAGCTCTCTCGCTATTCTTTCTCTCTCACACTTTTGGACACTTAGATTTTTCTTAGAGCACTTCAGCATTATATCAAGGAAAGAAAAGGAAGGATGAAGAAGGAAAATTGAATAAAGATCAAGAAGTTCGGCCAAACTCGTTCTTCCATTTAGATTGACGGCACACTGATGGCATGGGCAAAAAAATTTTTTGCCGGAGATGGGAAAACTGACAACAAAGGTTTGGCCGAACTTTTACTCTTAAAATAGTTTGGCCGAACTATTTCTTATAAATATATCGCCCAAGAAGGTTTTTTTTTCCCACGTCTATGTTTCTTTGCTCTGTTTCTTCACGCGTTTTTGTCTTTCTACTCTGTTCGTTGAATTGTTGCGGTGCTGCTGCTCGTCTGGGGCTGCTTCTGCACTATTGCTGATTATCTGCGGTGACGTCAAGCGAACTACCAGGTAAGTAGCTCCTTCTGTTGCTGATTCTCCACCTGTGCATGGAAGTTTAGATCAAGTTGAAATTTAATTCTAGGCTTGTTCATTTATAAAATCATCATAGGCTCCCAAGCATAAGGCTTGTTATTTTACAGTATAATATGATCTTCCCAAACTGTACAAGCCTCTCTCAGGGTATACAAATTTCTGGATGTATATGATATTCACATATATTAAATAAATAGAATCGAGATGAGAAATAACTTCTATTGTATTCTCTATGTCCCGAATCTCTACAGTAATTAAACGTTTTTAGCTATGGAATGTTGTCTCAGTGTATAGCTTTTTTTGTGTTTTTCGATGGATAACGAAGGCCTTGATCTCTGCTCGATTAACATAAGAATGGTCTTTCAGTAATGATCTGTTACAATGGTCTTTCTCTTGATCTGTGCCACCAGCTGGTCATCGGTAGGTAGCATGAGATCATCCTTGGTCTACCCAGATTCAGTCAACATGCTAAAAATACCATCCCTAGAAATTTTGATTAGTTGATAATCAGTGTGAAAAAATTCTTACTGTTCCTGTGGATCCATCAATTTCATCCACTATAGCTGATTCTCCACCTATGCATGGAATTTTACCACCCCTATTAAGCTTATGCCATTATTGAGCCTTCTCTCGATTCCTCAACGCCGGAATGTGCAACCTTTAGTATTTTTTGTAATCACTCATGGTGTGGATAGACTATAGCTAAATGGCCATAATTATGCTTTAAATTTCATTACCTTTTGTTGTAAGGTGTATGTTGAATTTCTGGTAGTATGATATGCATTCAGTTGCTGCAGTTGTTACTGTTCCTATGGATCCATCAATTTCATCTACTCTAGTTGATTCTCCACCTGTGCATGGAAGTTTACCACCACTGTTAAGCTTATGCTGTTACTGAGCCTTCTCTCGATTCCTCAACGCTAGAATGTGCAACCTTTACTATTTTTTGTTATCGCTCATGGTGTGGATAGACTGTAGCTAAACGGCCATAATTAGGCACATGAGGGTGACGGGAACTTTGTTTCACAAGAAGAATGATTGAACTAGAATGATCTACTGTTGTAATGTGACTACATATTGTCTTTTTTTGGATGTATTTTTGTATGCGGCATAATCTGATCTTTTATACTTGATAACCTGTTATGGGTATATCAAGAGGATTTTGTATATGAAATGTTATCAATATATGAAACAGGGTCTTTTCTCCTGCGAAAAAAGAGTTGAAATCATTCTAAATTCACATATGTTCAATGGTGTCACTGTTTCACTTCCTATATTATGTTGCTTACCTTGATGAACAGGTGGAACTCTGTTGGGAGGCCTCTCTGTTTTTTGACTCTTCGCTCATACTGTCAAAGGCCGTTATATGTTATATGGGCTATACTGTATATTTATTAGACTACATATCTTCATATAGAACTTGAAAATAGTATGATGGAAACCAAACATAATAATGTATTAGGACATCGCAACTTGCTAATTAGTTATTAGACTACATATCTTCATATAGAACTTGCAAATAGCATGATGTAAATATGAACTTGCAAATAGTATGATGGAAATGTGGATCTCATGACTCTTCATGATTAATTATTCTAGAAACCAAACATAATACTGTATTAGGACATGCTCCTTTAACTTGCAAATAGTATGGTCGGAATGTGGATCTCGTGACTCTTCATGATTAATGCTTCTAGAAACCAAACATAATTTAATGTATTAGGACATAATTTAATGTATTAGGACATGCTCCTTTAGGCTTGGTGGCATTACCTTTGCTTTTTATTTCTCTCTTACACACATATATATATATGAAGAGATGATCCCATTTTATTTTTTATTCATAGATCAAATGTCATTTAAATACAAGATTTAGCATAATGTACAATGATTCATTCCATATTATTCATAAATTTTTTCATTAAAAAATGAACCTTTTAAATGATGAACCTAGTTAATGCTTCTTCTTCATGAAGAATACTACTTGATCTTTCAATTTGAATTTAATGATGGCACTTTGTTATCTTTCTTGACTACTTCAAATTATTGACACAACCATATGCTTCCTATTAATTTTTTTATTCCTTCCTTATATTGTATTCTCCCCCTTAGATATTGTGTAATCTCCCACATAGATATTGCACTCAATTTTGATGGTCCTTTGTTATCTTTCTTGACTACTTCAAATTATCAAATTATTGACACAATCATATAGATATTGCATTCAATTTTGATGGTCCTTTGTTATCTTTCTTTACTTCAAATTATTGACACTTGATCATATAGATATCATATAGATATTGCACTCAATTTTGATGGTCCTTTGTTATCTTTCTTAACTACTTCAAATTATTGACACAATCATATGCTTTTTATTACTATTTTTATTCCTTCCTTATATATATTCTCCCCCTTAGATATTGTGTACTCTCCCACATATATTGCACTCAATTTCATAGGCTCTTCTTTTGAAGTAAAATAAGTGACAATAATTTACAAGAACTATCCCTAATTTGTTTCTCACATGTTCAAGTGGTTCTCTAACAAGATAATTTACAAGAGCTATTCCTAATTTTTTTCTCACATATTCAAATGCTTCTCTAACAAGAGGCTTTGTGGGTATGTATTCCATCTTCAGTATTTTCTCAAAGACTTGTTGTGTGAGGAAGTGGTACTTTATGATGATATGTAAATAGTGATTGAAGGAAGTAGAATATTTTATTTTTGAAATTATTATTACACTTCTATTGAAACACTTAATAGATATATAGATTTACCTTAATATCTTGTAGAGCCCATTTCATCCAAAACACTCAAAAAGAAGTAACTACTATGTATTCCACTTCTAGTCACTCAAAAAGAAATTTACCTTAATATCTTGTAGAGCCCATTTCATCCAAAACACTCAAAAAGAAGTAAATACTATGTATTCCACTTCTACTCTAGATACAGAAAGTAACAACTCTTTCTTTCTTAACCATTAAACCAAAGACTCTTCTTTAAGTAGGATTATACATTGTCCACTTGTACTTTTCACAAGCCTAGTTGAATCTCTATATGTTGTCAATGTAAATTTCTCATAAGTAAATTTGTCAATGTAAATTTCTTAACTTATACAAGTTCTATAGGTAGAGTATGTAAAGGGCCAGGTAGCCTCTGGATCTCATCTTTTATGAAAGGTGACATATCAAGTAAATGCCCCTACAGTTAATCTTTGGAATACTTATAAATAGAAGTTCTTCATTTTAATATCCATAAAACACAACCACTTTAAGGTAAATTGTGTACATGTGTCATTTATCCCACAAACTAAAGGCTTCCTCCCATTAATTTTAGATGTGAATTCTAGACCATAAACTTTTTAAGTCAAACTTTAAGATAAACCATGCACATGTCATTTACCTCATGATCTTGTGTCATTTCTCCCATGCATTTGCAATAAATTTCAATAAATAATACATATAATTTTTATTGAATTTGTTTTTTTTTCAGGGATAAGAAAACCATTAAATATGGTTGAAAAATGGAAATTATTCATAGAATTTTCTTGCTATCCCAATCTAGGGAAAGCATTGATTACATATGTGCTTTCCAATACTACGACTAGCAAAGTCATCCAAAGGAAAATGAATATACCGAGAAGAACAACAAACGACGAGGCATATTATATTGAATTGATAAAAGGCTTGGGAACAACGATGGAGTATGGATCAAATGGAATTGTAGTTTTCACCAATTTTGAACTTGTGTGCAACCAGATGAATGGTGTGTGCCAGGTTAAGAAGGAGAGGCTAAAAGAACTGCATGGAATAGCAAACAATATTTTTAGCCAATTTCAATTTTTTAGTATAAGCATTGTACAAATGTGAATAAGATGTCTGCTGATCTATTGCATGGGGAAATGCCAATTCAAGATTCATCTATCAAAGATGAATTAGAATTATACAGAGCAACGCCAATTCAAGATTCATCTCTCAAAGATGAATTGGTTTTGAGATGCTCTTCTTCAAAAATTTAAGATTCATCTCTCAAAGATGAATTAGTGTTGAGATGCTCTCCTTCAAAATTTATTGATGGACATTGTAACATATCTTGGATATGTGTGTGTTGTGTACTTATAAATGCATCTTTTTTAATGACCATGTGTTTTTTTCAATTATATACCAAGTGTGCTCCCACCACACCATGTAAAGCGCAACTTGGTGAACTTCACATTTGCAACAAGTGGTGAACTTCACATCTTTATAAAATTAAAATGTGGGGACTTCAACAAATTTTTGTTTAAATGGAGTTTGTTTAAATGCAGTTTCACTTATTTTTTAATGGCCATGTGTTTTTTTCAATTTTATACCAAGTGTGCTCCCACCATGTAAAGCGCAATTTGGTGAAATTATCATTTTTATAAATTTTTTTTGCTTAAATTGGGTTTCACACATCAATTAGTGCTTCGAAAGTTGTGTTCTCCATAATTTGTGTACACTAAATTACATTAATTTTTTGAAATTTATTTTGTGTAAATGTCCACCAATAGATATATATATCATGGAGGATGAACGACGAAGATCAACAGAATCCCATATGGGGGATCGGGGATCGGGGGATGTTCATGGTATTTAAATATAATCTTAGATCTCCATACATGTGTGTACATATGGAATTGATTTTTTATTAACTTTGTGAGTTAAATTAGTTGTTAATAAGTTTCATTTTTTATTTTTTAGGAGCTAAGAGGGGAAGGGTCTCTACTCCACCCATGGAGCATGCCCATGGTTCACCCAGTCATGGTATGGTTCATCCAATTTAATTAATGAATATGCACATGTATTTATATGTACACATGAATGTATTTTTCAATTGATTATAAATTCATATTTGTTTATGAAGCTTCTCTCTCATCTCTAGAGGTTGGTGGTGGCTCAAATCCCCTTGGAGGGCCATCAATGAGTGGTAGCAGGTTGCGTGAAGGTGGTGATATTGATTCCCCCGGAGGCCAATCAACGGCTAGTGGTGCTGGTTCTCAATAGGGTCGTTCTGGGTCTGGTTCTCAGCAGGTTTGTTCCAGGTCTCAACAGTTTCAGGGTGGAGAAGATGCTAACCAACCACGTCAAGGTTGTCATCCATTTCAATATTTTTTTCATTGAATTTGTACAAATTTCTTTACATGTGTTTTTTATAATATATAAAATTTTATATATATTGATGCAGAGGCTGAAAATGTTCCAAATATTGGTCAAAATAGACGCAAGGTAGAATGCTACATTCAAGAAGAAGGTTGTCTACCCACCACAACTTATCCAACCGACATTTCTGATAAACCATGGGAAAGAAACATGGCACAATGCACCTTACAAAGGTGTCAACAACTTCATGAAAAATTGTGGAGAGATCTCGTGGCTTTAACTCCACCTGTTGAGAGTCGACAAAGCCTCGAAATAGTTACACATTCATTGGGCGAACATGTAAATGTGTACAAAAATCTTGGGCCAATGACTGATACATTTGTAGAAGTGATGAGAAAGATAAAGGAAACAGTAATGGGTCCCGATAAATGGGAGGATGTAAAACAAAGAGTTACAAAAGATATGGTGAAGTCAATGTTTAATTTCAAGGAAGGGAAAAAAATAGAAAAGCTTAAGGTGCAATATTTCAAGCACACAAATATAGCTCACTATTTGTATGATAGACACCTTGCAACCTATGGAAGGCCATGGAACGACGAGGTTGCTGTTTATTTTGCACAATTGTTTTACGCAGAATTTTTCTTGAATATGAAACCAAACTACAATGACCTTCCGTTAGAATTTTTTGGTCTGGGGAAAGGTCGATTGTATGACCGTAAGGGCGCTAAGTGAGATGTGGAGTTGCCTCGCCCTGAGCCGCCATTGGTGAGTCGACCTTTTCGGGTCGAAACTCTATAGTCAGAGATGGATGCAACTTCTCAAATAAGTCGAGAAGCAAGGGATGTCATGATCGAAAATGTTTACAGCGGGTTTGGTGGAGTCGATGTTTGTCTAAATCGACAAAGAGCACGTGAAAATGCACGTGCCAATTTTGTGTATTGTATGGATGAAGAGATTGACAACATGAATGTTGAAGATATCCGAATATGCAAAGAATTGTCGCAATGGTTTTCAAGACCTAATTCTTCATGAGGAAGAGGGCACGAGAATGGTATGTGTTAATGACCTTAGGGTTCAATTATTTTAACATGTATACATGTGTACAATTTGTAATAAACACATGTGTATGTACATGTATACATTTATTTGTATGTACATTAATCTAACAAAAATGTATCATTATATGTTAAAACACCATTTACAGTTGTCACGCATGATGAATGACGAAAATTTTAATATCACGTTCAAGACCTTTGGTTCAAACAATGCAGATGGGTCTCACCATCAAGATATGTTGGCAAATGTTAGTTTTTTTTAAGTGATATGTTTAAAATAAATAATTGTGCACACATGTATATGTATGTATATATAATGATAAAAAAATTTAACAGATTCTGATTCCGTCTGATGTTT
>JAXQQM020080476.1:0-17079 GCA_034641835.2 Pinus albicaulis
ACGTTGAAACAAGTGTCGCTCTTCTGACGCTTTATTGAAGTGTCAGAATTGAGACATAATGGCTAACCACGTTTTTTCCTGCCTCAAATTATCGCTCTTGCAATGCTTATGTGTCAGAATAGCGACGAATTGGCCGTCGGAAATTGGGCCAAATTTGCTAGTGGGGGAGGCCACCAGATCTGGAGTTGGTAAGAGAAATCTTGCCATTTGATTCACCATTCTTGGATTTTGGAGGGGTGAAGAGTTTGGAAGGAGACTTTAGCATAGGGGATGTCAAAGTAGCAGGCAGCAACATGAGGAGAGCTTCACATGCCAGATCACAGCGCTATCTCTTAGAAGGATTGATCCATACTGGAGGTCTCAACTCTTAGTAGAGTACTCCAAGGATCTTGGTGCTTGCATGATTATTGATGACCTTGATAGAGATGACAGATATATGGTGGATGATATGGTCATCTATTCTTATGGCAGAGTCTTCTTGACTAGAGCTTCTAAGCTCAAGGAGAAGTTGCTACATGCAGTGCATGAGGACTTCTTTTCCATGCATTTTAATGCATATCTTTCCTTGGCATAGGAGTTCATTTGGGAGGGCATTTAGCATGACATATTTCAGCATATGGAGAGATGCATATCCCGGATGGTGATAGAGAGGATGTCACAGCCACTTCCCTACTCTTTGGAGGTGAGGGAGAGTTTCCAGTTGAGCCATTTCAGTTCAAGATCTCAAGCACATGATGGAGAATGTACAATTTCACTTTATGTTTTGTACTTTTTTTCTTTATATGAGCAACATATTGTACCAAGGAGGATTATTCCTTCTTGCATATTGTATAATGATGTACTTGAAGCCATTTGTAGCATTGAGAATGGATATCTCATTGGTGGTTTGTGGGGGAAGCCACATGATTTTTGGTGTGCACCATTGACACACTTTGTACTTTCATGTTTATATCTTGTAAAATGATTGTGGCAGCAAAAAAGTAGCTAGAAAAGCACTTGTTTTTGTTTGATTTGATGAGGGCAAAGGATGCACTATGCTCGTTCCTTGTGTAGGACCTCGATCAACTTTCCGGTTGTCGTAAGACAACTTGTTTCTATTGGTTTTTGCTTCCATGTATTGCTGATATTTCTATGTTCATGGGAAGCTTTGCCTGGAGAGTGGAATATGAGTTGAAGATGTCCATTGGGAGTATGATTATCCCTAATTTTCATGACGCATGTTTCAGGAGAAGCAATGGGCAGCCCATGATTTCCAAACTACATCTCTTTTCTTCATGTGGGAGGAGCCATTTGGAGAACTTGAGTTTCTGGAGGAGGCACTTCATGGTTTATTTGTTTGGTGGGGTAACTTGGGCCACTCTTGGAGGTCATGATATTTCAGCCCAAGATCAGCAGCAGCCCCATACTTATAATAAATGGAGAGAGAAACCACTTGGTTGGGAGGATCCAATCTCTCCATGCAACCCCAACACATTGTATAAACCGGGGGTTGAGGATCTTTTTGAGCTAACTAGATTGGTTCATTTCATTTGGATGATAGAATGGGCATGGAAGTCACTCATTGGGAATAATATTCCCCATGTTTATCATCACTCCTACCTCGAGGAGGCCATGAGACAGCAAGGAGGTTTCCACTTACACCTTCCACCTTTTCATGTTGTGAGCCATTTGGTCATGCTTCTTTGGTAGGAGACATTGGAGGGTAGATTTGTTGCAGATTATCTTGAGTAGTGATGGGGACTATTGATGAGGAGGCCAAAAGAGGATAAGGGGGAGGAATTTTGCTCTCTCTATGCAGTTGCTTGAGGACAAACAACATTTTTTAGGGGAGGAATGTAATATTCCCAAATTTTAGCCTCAAGCTAAAAGGAACATTATAGTTGGCATTAGATGAATAAAATGGGTAGGGAGGCCCATTAACCTCTTTAGGAGGAAAAATAACATTCCTCATGTGAAAAGGGGGAGAATAAAATAGCTGGATTGAGCACCTACAGGTGTCAACATGATTGGATCATGTTGATTTAGTCATATTTGACCAAGTCCACACGCACTGTCTAGATACATTGTATCTCCATGATGGACTGCACAATTTGAATGGAGGACAACTTGCATGGGCTAGGTGGCACATATGGATGGGACCCATTGTGGAGAGGAGCACTTGCTATATATGGAGAGGAGGACAACCATTGTATTCATGCTTGGATTATTATTTGCTTTGGTTTGTTGAGACTTTGCTTCCTCTTGCTATTTAGCAGGGTTGTAGTGCTGTTTAGCACAAGGGTGTTCCTGGTCGGGAATCCCTACCTCATCCTTAGGGAAGCAGAGGTTCTTGAGCTACATTTCCTCATTCTAGAATTTTTTCCAAGCTACCTCCTTTAGCTACAACGCAGTTTTTATTTAGAGTTGGGTTGTGTTGCAGGGTGCAGCAAAGGAGGATCTCTTTGAGCCATTTCTGGGCTTGTTTTTTAGTGGAGAGCTTGTCTATCCATTGGAGGATCAGCAAGGGAGGTTCCCGGGCATATTTTCACATCTTGGCACTAGGCCAAAGCATCTCTGCACTTTTATAGTGTGGTCCCTTGCAAGAACTATGTCATTTTCTAGAGAGTAGTTGCAGCAGGGTTTGATACCTTGATTTTGGACTAGTTTCCTAGGGAAAGGGCCAACCCTTCTCCCGAAAAGCTAGAAAAATGGATTCTTATCCATATTGTACTTATTTCAGTCATATTCATGTAATGTTGCAGTAAACTGCATTATTTTTCAGACTGAATATTCAGATCTACTTCTCTTGTACTCAAGCTGTCAAGAAACCCTTGCCGGGTTATCTCATTTTGTATAAAAGAGGCTAGATCTCTGTTTTTATCCATGTATTGATGTAATAAACTCTATATATGATATTTATATAATATTACATCTAAAACCCTCATAAAATCACGCTATGTAAGCTTCAGTAATTTCTGCATACAATAAGTCATGGGATTTGGGCCTTTTTGAGCTATATCAGGATCAGGATATCTGTTTAACATAGCTAGAGTCATTTTTTTCTGATGAAATTTGGTATGTGAGTCCCACATGACCTAAGATAAAGGATCCCACTTTCATTTTCCCCTATTTTTACGTAAATCTCAGAAATTAACATTTTTGGTGCTGGAAATGATGATTTTCCCCACTTTTGATTGAGGGAATGGATCATCATTATTGCTGATGCATATATGATTGATGGAAATGTGATATAACACATTTTATGAGCTAAATTGCTACATCTTCAACTTTGGAACATCTTAAGGTGTTCTTATTGTTGTAGAAAATCCCTTGTTTGGGATATTACACATTAGCCATAAAAGTTTCCCATTGAAACCAAAAGTTCAATTTGATACAGAAAATAGGTTTTAACCTTATATAGGTAACTGTTTCAAATATATTCTTAATTTAAAATGAAAAATATTCAATGTAAAACACATGCATTAACATATAATTGTGATACTTTCCTTTCTTCCAAACTTAGTGGACATCCTTAGAAAAATCCCTTTTAATGAAGTAGATATATCCATAGTGATCCACTAATATTTGTTCACAAGCAACTATTCCATTTTGGACTTTTATATCTCAAAACTATGCTCATTAAATTCATGCATCTATATTTTTAAACTACTTGAAACTATTTTATTACACCATATGAATCATTTCAATATATCTCCCATTTTAATGGGGTGTATCACATTTCGAGAAAAACACATTAGCCATAAAAGTTTTCCATTGAAACCAAAAGTGATTTGATACAAAACATAGGTTTTAACCTTATATAGGTAATTGTTTCAAATAGATTCTTAATTTAAAATGAAAAATATTCAATGTAAAACACATGCATTCTTATACACCCTTAAATGTCTACGTAAAGTAGTTTGAGTGATTCCACGAGTCCTCTACACCCTTCGTAGGGTATAATTGGGACAGGTAGTGTTAACTTCTACAATTTCTATAGGCAGAGTTTGTAAAGGGCCAGGTAGCCTTTGGATCTCATCTTTTATGAAAGGTGACATATTTAGTAAATTCCCCTACAGTCAATCTCTGTAATAGAATTAAATAGAAGTTCTTCATTTTAATATCCATAAACCTCAACCACTTTAAGGCAAACTGTGTACATGTGTCATTTCTCCCATAAATTCTTAGGCAAATTTTTTAAAGCATGTACATGTCATGTTGGCTTTCTCCCATTAACTTTAAAGCATGTTGTTTGTAAGTGCATAAAATAATTTTTCAAAGCATGTAAATGTCATTTCTCTCATGCTTTAAGGCCTAAAAATTGAACCTAAAGTGGTTGAACTCTCATAGAATTTTGAACTTCCATAAGATTTTACAGTCAATCTCTGTAACAGATCTAAATAGAAGTTCTTCATTTTAATATCCATAAACTTCAACCACTTTAAGGCAAACTGTGTACAAGTGTCATTTCTCCCATAAATTATTAGGCAAAGTTTTTAAAGCATGTACATGTCATGTTGGCTTTCTCCCATTAACTTTAAAGCATTTTTTTGTAAGTGCATTTAAACTAATTTTGCAAAGCATGTAAATGTCATTTCTCTCAAGCTTTAAGGCCTAAAATTTGAACCTAAAGTGGTTGAACTCTCATAGAATTTAGAACTTCCATAGAATTTTAGTCTGTCTGTTGAGTGTTAACTTCTACAAGTTCTAAAGGCAGAGTCTATAAAGGTCCAGGTAGCCTCTAGATCTCATCTTTTCTCAAAGGTGACATATCCAATAAATGCCCCTATAGTCAATCTCTGTAACAGATCTAAATAGATGTTTGAACTCTCATAGAATTTTGAACTTCCATAGGATTTTAGTCTGTCTGTTGAGTGTTAACTTTTATAAGTTCTAAGATAAACCATGCACATGTCATTTATCTCATGATCATGTGTTTTTTTTAGGGATAAGAATTTACCATTAAATATGGCTGAAAATTTGAAATTATGCATAGAAGTTTCTTGCTATCCCAATCCAGGGAAAGCAGTGATTACATATGCGCTTTCCAATATTGCGACTAGCAAAGTCATCCAAAGGAAAATGAATATACCGGGAAGAAGAAAAAACAATGAGGCGTATTATATTGGATTGATAGAAGGCTTGGGAACAACTATGGAGTATGGATCAAATGGAATTGTAGTTTTCACCAATTCTGAACTTGTGTGCAACCAGATGAATGGCGTGTACCAAGTTAAGAAGGCAAGGCTAAATAACTGCATGGAATAGCAAACAATATTGTTAACCAATTTCAATTTTTTAGTATAAGACATTGTAAAAATGTGAATAAGATGTCTGCTGATCTATTACATGGGGCAATGCCAATTTAAGATTCATCTATCAAAGATGAATTAGAATTATACGGGGAAATGCCAATGCAAGATTCATCTCTCAAAGATGAATTGGTTTTGAGACGCACTTCTTCAAAAATTCAAAATTCATCTCTCAAAGATGAATTAGTTTTGAGAAGCTCTTCTTAAAAAATTCAAGATTCATCTCTCAAAGATGAATTAGTGTTGAGACGCTCTCCTTCAAATTTTATTGATGGACATTGTAACATATCTTGGATATGTGTGTGTTGTGTACTTTTAAATGCGTCTTTTTTAATGACTATGTGCTTTTTTCAATTATATACCAAGTGTGCTCCCACCACACCATGTAAAGCACAACTTGGTGAAATTCACATTTGCAACAAGTGGTGAACTTCACATTTTTATAAAATTAAAATGCAGGGACTTCAACAAATTTTTGTTTAAATGAAGTTCACTTCTTTTTTAATGACGATGTTTTTTTTAAAATTTTATACCAAGTGTGCTCCCACCATGTAAAGCGCAATTTGGTGAACTTATTATCTTATAATTTCTTTTTGTGTAAATTGAGTTTCACACATCAATTAGTGCTTTGAAATTTGTGTTTTACATAATTTGTGTACACTAAATTACATTAATTTTCTGAAATTTATTTTGAATTTATTTTAAATTAGTCATTTAAAAAAATAATTGTAAATGTCCACCGTAAATATATATATCATGGAGGATGAACGACAAATATCAACAGAATCCCATATCTCTACGAGAGGGGGGGGATCAGGGATCAAGGGATGTTCATGGTATTTAAATATAATCTTAAATATCCATACATGTGTGTACATATGAAATTGATTTTTTAGCAAATCTGTGAGTTAAATTAGTTGTTAATAAGTTACATTTTTTTTTTTAGGAGCTAAGAGGAGAAGGGTCTCTACTCCATCCATAGAGCATGCCCATGGTTCACCCAGTCATGGTATGGTTCACACAACTTAATCAATGGATATGTACATGTATTTATATGTATGAATGCATTTTTCAATCGATTATAAATTAGTATTTGTTTATGAAGCTTCTCTCTCATCTCGAGAGGTTGGTGGTGGTTCAAATCCCCTTAGAGGGCCATCAATAAGTACTAACAGATTGCGTGAAGGTGGTGATATTTATTCCCCCGAAGGCCAATCAACGACTGGTGGTGCTGATTCTCAGCAGGGTCATTCTGGTTCTTAACAGTTTCAGGGTGGGGAAGATGCTAGCCAACCACGTCAAGGTTTCCATCAATATGAATATTTTTTCATTCAATTTGTACAAATTTGTTTACATGTGTTTTTTCTAATATAAATTTTTTTATATATTGATGCAGGGGTTGAAAATGCTCCAAATGTTAGTAAAAAAAGATGCAGAGCAGAACGCTTCATTTAAGAAGAAGGTTGTCCACCCACCACGACTTATTCGGCCAACATTTCTGATATACCTTGGGAAAGAAACATGGAGCAATGCACCTTAGAAAGGTGTCAACAACTTCATGCAAAATTGCAGAGAGATCTCGTGGCTTTGACTCTACCTGCTGAGAGTCGACAAAGCTTGGAAATAGTTACACACCCTTTAGGCGAACTAGTAGATGTGTACCGAAAGCTTGGGCCAACAACTGATACATTTGTAGAAGTCATGAAAAAAATAAAGAAAACATTAATGGGTCCCGATAAATGGGAGGATGTAAAACAAAGAGTTACAAAAGAAATGGTGAAGTCAATGTTTAATTTCAAAGAAGGGCCGAAAAGAAAGATGCTGAAGGTGCAATATTTCGAACACCTTTATAGAGCTCACTATTTGTATGATAGACACCTTGCGGCCAATGGAAGACTCCCATGGAACGATGAGGTTCCTCTTTATTTTGAATTTTTTTTTTATGCAGAATTCTTTTTGGAAATGAAACCCAATTACAATGACCTTTTGTCTGAATTTTTTGGTCCTGAGAAAGGTCGATTGTGTGACCATAGGGGCGCTAGACGTGATGTTGAGTTGCCTCGCCCTGAGCCACCATTGGTTAGTCAAAATTTTTGGGTCGAAACTTTGCGGTCAGAGATGGAAGCCACTTCTCAAATTATTCAAGAAGCAAGGGATGCCATCATCGACAATGTTCATAATGGATTGGGTGGAGTCGATGTTTGTCTAAATCGACAAAGAGCATGTGAGAATGCACTCGCCAATTTTGTGTATTGTACAGATGAAGAGATTGACAACATGAGTGTTGAAGATCTCAAAATATATGCAAAGAATTGTCGCAATGGTTGGCATGACCTAATTCTTCATGAGGAAGAGGGCACGGGAACGGTATGTGTAAATGGTTAGGGTTCAATTATTTTAACACATACATACAATTTGTAATAAATACACATGTATATGTATACATTTATTTTTATGTACATTAATCTAACAATAATGTATCATTATATGTGAAAACACCATTTGCAGTTGTCACACTTGATGAATGACAAAAATGTTAATATCATGTTCGGAGCCTCTGGTTCAAACAATCAAGATGGGTCTCACCATCAATATATGTTGACAAATTTTAGTGTTTTTTAAGTGATATTTTTAAAATAAATAATTGTGCACACATGTACATGTACAAATATAATAATAAAATGTTTTAACAGATTCCAATTTCGTCCGATGTTTTTGGGATGGAGGTACCTTCTTCTTCCTTGGGAGATGTACCTTCTACTTCCTTAGGAGATGTGCCAGATCCACAACAAGTATGAACAATTTTTCACTTTTAAAATTTATGTTTTTAAGTTATATATTCCACCTCAAAAAGTTCCATTAAAAAATGAGATATATCTATATCTTGAGTTATTTTAAATCTTTTGAATTTTAGGTTTTTGGAGATTTTCTTTTGCAACCTCTCTTAGGAGATGTCCCAAATCCACCTACAGAAGTATTCAATTTTTCACTTTTAAATATATATGTTTTTTTAAGTTATAATTTATAAATTGAAGTTTAAAAGTTTTATTATAAATTGAGATCTTGATCTTGAGTTATTTTATACTTTTAAATTTTTTGAATTTTAGGTTTCTATAGAAGATTTCTTTAATCCACGAACTCTAGCAATGGAGATAGGAACATCCACACCATTTCAACCATTTGAACAAGTTGTCTCACTTTTTTTTAATATTATTGAAAATAAGTTTATATATACATGCATTTTCATTTGAAAATTTTTAATATATATATATATATATATATATATATATATATATATATATATATAACTGTACATGTATGTTGTACATTTTACTGTTGGAGATGTTCCCATGGGGGAAGTTGTAGCAGGAGAGCTACAAATGGAGAGGGAACCTCATGAGGTATTGCATTATTTTTTTTATATATATTTTTTTTTACATGAAGTTCTATATATTCTCACTCAATTTTAAAACATAAAATTTTAATGTTTGTACGTGCATTGTGTATAGGTTCCCCATGTTTCGCAGGATAGCTCGCGGATTGAGACTTTTCTCGAAAAGACACTACATCCATCTTTATTTGATGGATGATTTCTAGATTTGATTGAGATTTCTAGTCTTAAATTTACTTTTTTATATATTATCTAGATGCGGTCATATATAACTTGATACTTGATACTTGTGAGATCTACAAATTTTGGACATATAAATTATGTGAACTACATTTGGTACATGTGTGAATGTGATATATAATGTTTTTAAAACTAAATTAAGTTTTGGATGGTTGAACTACATTTGGCATGTGAAGTAATGTTGTGTTATAATTTGTTTGGTTTTTAAAACTTAAGTTTTGGATGGTTGAACTACATTTGGCATGTGAAGTAATGTTGTGTTATAATTTGTTTTGTTTTTAAAACTTAAGTTTTGGATGGTTGAACTACATTTGGCATGTGAAGTAATGTTGTGATCTATATTAATGTTTTGCTTTTGAACTACATTTGGCATGTGAAGTAATGTTGTGTTATAATTTGTTTTGTTTTTAAAACTTAAGTTTTGGATGGTTGAACTACATTTGGCATGTGAAGTAATGTTGTGATCTATATTAATGTTTTGCTTTTGAACTACATTTTGCATGTGAAGTAATGTTGTGTTATAATTTGTTCTGTTTTTAAAACTTAAGTTTTGGATGGTTGAACTACATTTGGCATGTGAAGTAATGTTGTGATCTATAATGTTTTGTTAAATTAAAACTTAAGTTTTGGATGGTTGATCTACATTTGGCATGTGATATAATGTAAATGTTTTTATTGGATAGTTGAACTACAATTGACATGACATGTGAAGTAATGTTGTGATATAATCAAAAAGTTTTTAAAACACAAGTTTTGGATGGTTGAACTACATTTGGCATGTGATTATGATATTATGTTTTGTTTTTAAAATTCAAGTTGTCGTTTTCCAAACAAAAAAATTCACATGAATATATGTACATGTAGAAATGATTTTACACATGTTTGAATATATATGTTAAAACGATTGAAGTACAATATATATATATATATAGATAAACAATCATAAGATTCTAGGTCTTCTTAGATGTATTGAAAACAATCATAAAATTTTAAAAATGCAATCTATAATGTATATATATCCAGTACGTGCAACATTTTTCATCAATGCATGTATAGAAAAGCTCCTTTCAGTTAATTCCATTCTAGAACATATATATCCAGTACGTGCAACATTTTTAATCAATGCACATAGAAAAGCTATTTATATAGTTAATTGCTTTCTAGAACATATATATCCAGTACTTCAACATTTTTCATCAATGCCAATAGAATTTAGATATTTTTCATCAATGCCTATAGAATTTAGCTACTTTCAGTTAATTTAATTCTAGAACATATATATTCAGTACGTGAAACATTTTTCATCAATGCACATGGGAAAACTACTTGAACAATTAATTGCATTCTAGAGTTCATGTATATATCCAATACGTGCAACATTTTTCATCAATGCACATAGAAAAGCTACTTTCAGTTAATTGCCTAGAACATATCCGACCATTGAATAGAAAAATTTTGTACTATTTTCTATCAGGAATAGAGATGTGGGTCAAATCCCACCAAAAGTAGGAGAAGTGCTCCGAGTCTCTTGTCTGAAAGGAATCTTCGTACAAAACTATACTGTGGATGATTTATTTACATTCCATACTTTTTACCAAAAAATTTCACGAGAAAAGCTGGTCACATTCAGTCCATTTATATATCCAGTACATGCAATATTTTTCATCAATGCACATAGAAAAACTGCTTTCACTTAATTGCATTCTAGAACATATATATATATATATATATATATATGCAACATTTTTCATCAATGCATGTATAGAAAATCTATTTTCAGTTTATACTAGTGTGCATGTACCAAAACAATTTGTACATGTGCAAACACTTGCACGAATAACATAACATGGCATCTCAATTTTTAGTTCGAGTTCTGGAAGTTCTAAAACATAATCCAAAGAGAAGAAATTTTTGCGCAGTTCAATCAAAAAAATTCCAATGGAATGCCATATTCAATTATCCGTTCATGATCGGATTTTGACATTTTCCATTTCTTAATTTTCATTTTTTTCTTTGATTGAACCTCTATAAACTTTATGCATGCTGCACACACCAAGTGACTATATTGACAACTTATGACATCAGGTTCATAGTCTTCAAAGTAAACAAAATCCCCACTTTGATTAGTTTGTCTGAAAAAATAACCTTTCAGTATAATAGATCCTCTTTCATATGGAAACCCATGATCATTATAGTTTTCTAATAATTTAATTTTTCATTCAGTGCAATGCATCAAATAATACTTCACATTTTCATCGTTGTCAGTAGGTGCAATTACAACAAAAACATCTCCTGCACAATAAAAAAAACTTAACAAACTTAAATGTATTTAAATTTATTTCTAGATCTATATCATTTGAAAGCAATTCAAATGTTACCTTCTCTAACAAGATCAGAAACTCGATCACCATCGGATGATATTGTAGTCTCCTCTGATTTCATTTAATTAAACATTGCAACGGACATTTTTCCCTTTGTATTTAGCTCTGTATGTTTCCAATCTTTTACATAAATTTTGTTTTCACAAACGTCATTGAATTCTGTGTTGTCTATGAAAACATGACAAAAACAAGAATATTTTCTTTTATCCAATGCAAACACATTTCTGGACAACTTTGTTTTAATTGAATGCAATTTTCGAGTCCCTTTTATTGTTTCAACGTCATTTCCAATTGATCTATCTACATCTTTGATCCCAATATGCCAAAAAAACCTTTATATGGAAAATTCAAAGAAGAATGTAAATATGATATCAAAATACCATCAAAGATAATCATTGTGATAAATGTACACTGTTTAAAATTAGATATCCAATAAAAATTAAATTGAATGTACCTTCGCACTTCCCTTGATCGGTTAGTCTCATGGCTTAGAGCAACGATGCACCATTGAACAAATTCTTTCGCGTCCACAAGTCGGCTTGCAGAGGGGTTCATTTGATATCTTCCAAGTGCTCATTTTATGCATGCCCCTACACCGTCATGTTCTCCTTTTCCATGGCTAGTCTCAAAGAAATTCCAACAATGTTTAATGTAGGTTTTCTTATAAAGACAACATAACCAAAAGAATGATTGTGTAGATTTGAATTGTCCTGCACATTCATATGACCATATCCAATGTTCATTGAATGTTATTCCACAATTTTTCAAGGAATCATAAATTTTCCAAAACAATGTTGTACAAAATATGTATCATGTGTACGATCGTCACTGATATAAAAGTGATATTCTTTAATAATATGTCGATTTTCACTAGTGCTTTCTATATGATCGACGTTTTGTTCAGCATGTCTATATAGAATATGGACGAGCATGGAGACTTGGTCAGAATGATAGTATTCACTTTGAATTTCTTTTTGTGGAACAAATGTGTAGTTTTCTGCAAAATCAATTACTGACAAAATGGTCCCTGGTGGAAAAAATTCATGGGATTTTTTGAATTGCAAGTCTTGCCATCGAGCTCTATGGGAATGCTTGGTGTATTTATAAATTTCTGCCTCAAAATTTCTCAAAAAGTCTATCACAAAAATTTCTTCTTCTCGTAATTCAATTCTTTTAACACTATTTTCACCTAGAATCGATGTATGGATATATTCATATCTCTTCCATTTCACTTTCATGTTGGAAAATGATTGATCATTTGTATCAGTACGATATTTGTTTTGAAATTTAGTCAAATTTCCACAATCATCACATTTTTTACCACCAACACATTTCTTTTCATAAAATAGTTCATCACTTTGTGTTTCACATAGAATTTGAGATATGAAATCACATATAGTGGAAGGAGGAGGTGAATCCTTCCAAAATGTTCTACAAAAATTAAGGAATGTGTCATAATATAGCTCAAATTCCACATGATAACGGTAACAATAAGTGTCGCACACGGTGAAAGGTTTTACATACCATGGTTTTTGTTGAACAAAAGCACTAATTGACACATGAATTTCATGATTCTCTTCTTTGAACTTGTTGAAAAACTC
Organism: Pinus albicaulis; assembly: GCA_034641835.2. Lineage (NCBI taxonomy): Eukaryota > Viridiplantae > Streptophyta > Pinopsida > Pinales > Pinaceae > Pinus > Pinus albicaulis. The sequence continues at coordinate 12,905 of JAXQQM020080476.1, forward strand.
TATCTGAGTGGTTTCAAGAAATGTTTTTCATGTTGTTCGTACTAATTTCGTGCTATTCTTCTTCGCATCAAATGCTTTGCAGTTGGCGAAACACGCGAATTGTTCTTCCAATATTCATATATTATTTTTTTAACATTTTCTCCAAGTATATCTTTGTATGGTTGCCTACAAATAGCTCTCCAACAAGCGAGTTCATCATTTACATCTATTTGCAACTGAAATTTCCGATGTTTGTGCAAAGTTTTTCGTGAGGTTCCTAATGCTCGTGCCATAGATTTTACCAAGCGATTCTCTTTAGTACTTGATGAAACCACTGCCATATGTATTGCTCTACGTACAACTGAAACATTTTTCTATCTAGATCTTCTAATTGAATTTATAGCACTATTTATATTTTGTATCACATTTTCCTTCATTTTTTTAATCTTTTGTTGATTTTCGAATACCCAATAAAGTCGTAGCTTCTTTTAATTTCCTTAATGATAGGAGACCTTTCAACATTTGGGCTTGAACTGTCACATTTTCCTTTATGAAATACTTCTCAAAAATGTGGTTAACACGATATCGTATATAATGGTCAGCTTTTTTATCTCCATATGTGTGAGTGTCAACATTTTCTAACATCTCGTTATCGAAATTGATTTCATCCGTATATATTCGAATGAATAATACATAATAAGTTTACATATTCAATAAATAACTAAATTAAAAAATATATGTATAATTTCAATAATACGTGCATGTGTTCAACATATATATATATATATATATACCTTGTGATTTAATTTCTTCACTTGAATTTCTTTCATCATTTTCACCATCTTCAATCATTGGTTCAATATCTCTTTCACTTTCTCTTTCAAAATTTTGTATCTCATCATCAATGTTTTGAGGAATATCTCTCTCTGTTTACATTGCAAAATATTTTTCAAATTAATTCATCAAATAAAAATTAAGCTTCACATTTTACACTAGGAAAATTTTAAATATATCAAAATCATAATATTTATATTTACATACCTGTTTCAACTTCTAGTTGAGGTTGATTTTCCCCTTCAATATTTGAGAGTGCTTCTATCTTTCTTTTGTGAGATTGTCTCGTCTCTTCTCTACGTTCCTCAGGGTCTCTTTTTCGATCATATTTTCTCGTACAATTCCTTCGATTTCCCATGATAATAGAGTATGAAGTTCAAAAAATTTCCTTCAAAAATTTAGACAAAAACTCAATTAAAAAAAACATCACAAAATATTTAATTTAAAAAAAAACTCATTTTAAAAATTTTGCAAAAAATAAATACTCCAATCCAAAACACTTACTTTAAAAAATCCGAGAAAAAAATGTCTTATAAAAATGAAATAAAGCTCAAAATATTTTCTTCCAAGTCCTACAAAAAAATTTCATTTAAAAATTTAAACAAAAACTCATTTTAAAAAATCATTATAAAAGATTTACTTCAACCCAAAACATGTACCTTAAAAAATGTCACTTTAAAAAATGCCTCCAAAAAATGTCCATTGAAAATTAATTCCAACTTTTTAAAAAATGCCACTTTAAAAAATACTTCAAAAAATATCACTTTAAAAAATACTTCCAAAAAATATCCAAAAAATGTCCTTTCGAAATTAAGCCCAAATCCATACCTTCAAAAACAATGAAAATTAAGCCCAAATCCATAATTTCAAAAAAAATGAAGCCCAAAAAACATCCAAAAAATGTATCACATACCTCCAAGAAATGTCCTTTGAATGTACCTTCAAGAAAAGTCCTTAAACCCAAAACAATCTTTTGCAAAAATGTTCTTTGAATGTACCTCTAAGAAAAGTCCTTAAACCCAAAACAATTCTTTCCAAATCAGACCAAGACCTTTTTAAAATCAGACCAAATGTGTGAAAATAATAAATGATTTCATGGCAATTTATATTGCCACGAAATGTTTTTTGGAGGGGTTCCATGGTATTTTCTGGCTGATGGAAACTTGGGTGAAAGTTTGACCGAACTTTTTTTAAGAGTTCGGCCGAACTAACGCGTCAGCAATTGTGCTGACCCAAGCTCTGAATACGTATCTGCAACTTTGGACTGATTAAACTCCATGAAACATTCTAAATTAATTTTCGGAACCAAGATAAGCTTTTTCAGAATTGAATCTACTTTTGGGAAATATAAATTTTATGGAATTTCATAAATATTTACTAATTTTAATTAATTTTGTAATAAAATGGGTATAAACAATTTCTGAAGGTCATTATGATTAAGTGAAATCATAATTGTGTATCTTCCAAAATACATTGTAAAAAAAAATGAAAAAATTATGGTGCATTACATTGGTCCGTCATCTCTAATGGGTAGTTTTTAGATTTTTAGTTTATAACTTATATGCTAAGAAATTTCTTGCATCGTGAAACATATTCAAAATATGCAGTTTTTTCATATTGGACCAGTTCAAAAAATTCTAGTAATTATGATATGCATCCGTTGGCTTTGTAAATATGACGAAACTGAAGTAGACTCTATCTAGATTGTTGTAACACATTTTGTTTCTCAAAAACACAAAGTTTCAAAGAATACAACATTGCGTATTAACATGACTTCTTATGAATCCTTTGATTGCTAAAAAACACACTCAAAGAAATGCTAAGTTGACATATCAAATGTGTATACAAAATTCCAAAAAATAAGTAACAAAAAGCTAATAAAATTTTTGACAACTTTTATTTTTATTGCAAAATGAAATTCTAAATAGAAAAATTGTTTTAGCTTGCATAAAGTTGAAGAACAGAAAAAAAAAAAATGATTTTTTTTTCTCCAAAAGGAGAAAAAGTGGTTTACCACATTTCCTATTCTTGGCTCAACCACAAATATAACTCCTCTTTCTGTAGTTTCATCAAGTAAAATTGAGTAGAATGGACTATGACAAATCTCATCATTTAACCTTTACCAATATACCTCTTTGGATGTTTGTAGAAACTTTTTTTCTAGATGTTGTATTTGTGTCTGATCAGTATTCATCAATTAAAGGAATGTTTTGAGTGCATTTATAACTATTCAAGTCACAAATTGACTTATTAAATTGTAATGGTAAGTCATGTATGGAAACAAAATAAATATTTTCAATTATTTATTTAATTCCCTCCATCTCAAAATCTACTATTAGCTCTGCATGTTTTTTAATCATAATATTACTTCTTTTGATTTCTCCCTCCAAAATTTGTAGAGACAATTTATGATCCTTTAATTTATAACGGGCATTTAAACAACCAACAGTGGTTCTTTCATATTTTGTAATTGTATTTTCCCTTTTATATTAAACACACAAATAATATTTTATCTTTTCAACCCCATTACAATATTTTATAGTATAAGCCCATGGAAATCTTGTCTTCATTGTTATGCAACCAACTCATAAAATAGAAGAAAATATAGATCAACAACTTAAAAATTAACCTCTTCAAGGGGGAAACCTCCTTTACATTACATAAATGAAAAATTCTTGGATGATTTCTTAGATGTCAAAGTTTCTTATTTATAATTTTTCTGAGTTCATGTTATTTTTCCTTCCTGAAACTGATTTAAGACAGTAACAGTATTTTTGAACATGGAACTTTTCACCTATAATCTTCTTTAAGCAGCAAACAACGCCCAGGCAGATTACACTGAAAGTGCGAGGAAGCTCCAATTTGTATGCCATAGTACCAATTTTTTGCAACACCTTGTAAGGACCATAGTACTTTGGCGATAATTTATTATCCTTCTTAGCTTGCTTGAGGGAAATTTGTTTTTATGGTTGTAGCCGTAAAAATACCCAATCTCCTACAACAAAACTTCTCTCACTGCGATGTTGATCTGCCTGTTGTTTCATTTGATTTTGTGCCAAATTCAGGTTATCCTTTAAGAGTTGGAGAACTTCTTGCTGATGCTCGATGTGATCTTCCACTGCTTGAACCTTCGAATTTTCTCTTAAATATGATGTGATGGATGGTGGATGATATCCAAAAAGTGCCATAAATGGGGTCATTTTTGCTGCAGTATGGAAGGAAGTGTTATACCACCATTCATCGAGAGGTAACCACTTGACCCATTGTGTTTGTTTATCAGATACAAAACAACGAAGATATCCTTCCAAACATTTATTTACTATCTCAGTTTGACCATTAGATTGAGGATGATAAGATGAGCT
>JAXQQM020081806.1:0-19250 GCA_034641835.2 Pinus albicaulis
ATAAATTGTCGCAATGGTCCGCAAGACCTAATTTTTCGTGAGGAAGAGGGCACCGGAACGGTATGTGTTAGTGACCTTAGGGTTTGAAATTATATTTACATATACATGTGTACAATTTGTAATAAATACATGTGTATGTACACATGTATACATTTATTTGTACGTGTACATTAATCTAACAAAAATGTATGATTATATGTTAAAACACCATTTGCAGTTCTCAGGCATGATGCATGATGAAAATGTTAATATTACGTTCGGGACCTCTGGCTCAAATGATGCAGCTGGGTCTGACCATCATGATATGTTGGCACATGTATGTTAGTGTTTTTTAAGTGACTGTAAAATAAATAATTGTTGCCACACATGTACATGTATGTATATATATAATTCGATAAAATGTTTTAACAGGTACCGATTCCGTCTGATGTTTTTTGGATGCCAGTACCTTCTTCTTCTTTAGGAGATATACCTTCTACTTCATTGGGAGATGTACAAGTATGGACAATTTTTCAAAAGTTCAAAATTTATGTTACCTCAAAAAGTTCCATTAAAAATTGAGATATATAGAGAGAGATCTATATTTTGAGTTATTTAAAATTTTTTGAATTTAGGTTCGTATAGAAGATTTTTTTAATCCGAGGACTTTAGCGACGGAGATAGGAACATCCACAGCATTTGAAGAAGTTGTCTTTAGTTCTTTTTTTTAATATTATTGTTCAAACAAGTTTATATATGTAGACGTGCATTTTCATTTGAAAGTTTTTAATTTATATAAATTATTTATGTATATATATATATATATATATATATATATATATATTTATATTTAATTGTACATGTATATTGTAGAGGTTACCACTGGAGATGTTTCTATGGCAGATCCCGTTCATCAAATGGAGAGGCAACCTTACGAGGTATTGCGTGATTTTTTTGTTATATTTTGTTTTTTACATGAAGTTGTAGATATATATATTCTCATTCATTTTTAAAACTTCAAATTTTAATGTTCCTATTTGCAGGATAGGGAGCTAACCGAGACCCAGAGGCTAGATCCTCCATTTGATGGACAAGATATACAGTAGATTTGATTTTATTTCAAAATTTAGATGGTTTTAAAATTTGTTAAACTTGATACAGTTTGATACTTGAGTGAGATTTACAATTTTTGGACATATTTTATTACAATATGTTTTTTGGACATATTTTTGGACATATGTTAAATGTTTTTGTTGGATAGTTGAATTATAATTGGCATGGCATGTGATATTTAATGTTAAATGTTTTTGTTAGATAGTTGAATTATAACTGGCATGGCATGTGATATTTAATGTTAAATGTTTTTGTTAGATAGTTGAATTATAATTGGCATGGCATTTGAAGTTTTTAAAACTACATGAATGATGGAATGTGAACCTAAATTTGCACATGTGGTAAATTGAAATGTTACTTGTAACAAGACAATCCCCATTGATTTCATTACAGTATATGTTGATTTCTGATTTGATATAATTGCATACATATGATGGTACATGTTACTTGTAAAGTCATTGGATTAATAACTTGTTCATTGATTTCAGTGTTCTTTGGATGGTTTTAGTACTTTTGGCATGTGAATGTGAAGTAATGTTGTTATCTGAATTACATTTGACATGTGATATTTAATGTTAAATATTTTTGTTGGATAGTTGAATTATAATTGGCATGGCATGTGATATTTAATGTTAAATGTTTTTGTTGGATAGTTGAATTATAATTCTAATGGTATCTGCAGTTTTTAAAACTACATGAATGATAGAATGTGAACCTACATTTGCACATGTGGTAAATTGAAATGTTACTTATAACAAGACAATCCCCATTGATTTCATTATGTAGTATATGTTGATTTCTGATTTGATATAATTGCATGTATGATGGTACATTACTTGTAAAGTCATTGGATTAATAGTCTTCATTGATTTCAGTGTAAGCGCAAAAAATTATTGACAATGTAGAATGATTTTTGTGTTATAATAATTAAATCTAATAATATTGGAGAGCAAGAGAGACTTGAGGTATGGTGTTTACTACAAGAGTTTGAGCTAAATATTTAAATGGTTTATCTATCTTTCATAAAATAGTTTAAGATTGATCACAAGAATTAAGAGAATGTCTCGGTCCATCATTGGTATGGTCCATCATAGAATGATCATCCATGTCAATGACTCTTAAAATTCTATCTTTCCAAACCATGACCCTACTCTCACAAGTGTGCCTTTCATGACACCAGTCGTGCTGCTTTTATTCCTCGAGTTGAATGATCATCCATGTCAATGACTCTTAAGTCTATCTTTCCAAACCATGACCCTACTCTCACATGTGTGCCTTTCATGATACCAGTCGTGCTGCTTTTATCCTCGAGTTGACTGCCTTGAAAGCACTCAACTCTTTCTCGATGCTAACCTTCCTCTTTCTAAGAGATGAAGCTGCCTTTCGACTTAGGAAGCTATGGGTAGCCCCCGTGTCTATAAAAGCAGAGAACTTTTTCCCATGTACGGTTGTAGACATGAATCTCAAGTCCAAGGAACTTTCATCATCATTCCTCCTCCTTGTCTTGCGCCTTACTTTCACAATCTTCTTCAACATTTCCTCTTCCAATATGTTTTTCGAACTAGCCCTTGGCTTAACAGTGCTTTTCACATATCTCTTCTCATGAAGCTCCATAGAACAATTCGATCCTGGGTCTACTTGAATTGGTTCAAGCTCTTTCCTTTTCGAATTCTGTCTAATCGCTCCAATACGACATATATTGACTCCTTCCAAATGAAGTGCACCAATCCTCTTAGTGTGGTCGTCTTTTTTTCCAAGTGTGCCAACACATGCATTTTCTTTCTTCAAACCAATAGGTTTCGGATCAAGAAAGTCCCTCTTGATCTTATCTTCCATGTTCTTGACTTTAGCCCGCAACGTGGTGCTTCTTTCCTTCAAGTGAGCCCTTTCCATAAAGAGTTCCTGAAGTCTTTGTTCACCTTGTCGTATCTCCATGTCAAGCTTTTCAATTTCAGCAGTTTGTCTAGAAAGTCCATCCTTGGAATTTCTTGGGTGAGAAACCAAGTAGGTTGAACCAACTTTGGTCTAGTGCATTGGAATTCATTAGTATTTCTAAGACTTTCGAATTTTTCCGAATGCCAAATGATCTTACAAAGTTAGTATTTATAATATCCTAGTAGGTCATTCGGTGACAACTTTCACCGAAAACTTGAAACGACTTTGGCGTGTGATTTAATTTGTTAAATATTTTTGTTGGATTTTTTGAATTATAATTGGCATGGCATGTGAAGTTTTTAAAACTCCAGTTTTGGATGGTTTCAATCTACATTTTGCATGTGATATTTAATGAACTTTAAATGTTAAATGTTTTAATGATGCACAATATATAATCGAAAGGGTTTTAAGACTTAAAGTTTTGGATGGTTTCAATTTACAACTTAAAGTTTTGGATGGTTTCAATTTACAACTTAAAGTTTTGGATGGTTTCAACCTACATTTTCACATATGGTAAATTGAAATTATGTTACTTGCAACAAGACAATCCCCATTGATTTCATTGTATATGTTGATTTCTAATTTGATATAATTGCATGTATGATGGTACATTACTTGTAAATACATTGGATTAATAGTGTTCATTGATTTTAGTCTAAGCGCAAAAAATTATTGACAACATAGAACGATTTTTGTGTTATAATAATTAAACCTAATAATATTGGAGAGCAAGAGAGATGAGGTATGGTGTTTACTACAAGAGTTCGAGCAGGTCATTCGGTGACAACTTTTACTAGAAACTTGAAACAAAGAGAATCTATCTTTGGCTAGGACATCATGTAAGATGCTTGACATAAACAGTAAAATTGTACTTAAAAGCCGAGATTCGGGCAAGTGGGGACAACCACTTGTTATCTCGTCCCTTGGAGGCTAGGCCATATGGGGACCGAATCTGACTTTACAAAATAAAGTGAAATAATTTGTACCATATGGTCGGAGAACATATACAAGAACAATTAATATACAAGAGCAATTAATTTCATTCTAGAATATATATATCCAATACATATTTAACATTTTTAATCAATGCACATGTGTATAGAAAAACTACTTTCAGTGGATACTAGAGCACGTGCTTGTACCCAAACAATTTGTAACATCTGCAAACCACAAATAACATAAGCAGTTCAATTTTTAGTTGAGTACTGAAAGGTCTAAAAGATAATAAATTGTTGGACACTCCACTCAAAAAAATTCTAATGGAATTCCATCCTCAATAATCCGTTCATGATCAGATTTTGACATTTTCCATTTCTTAATTTTTGATTTTTTCTTTGATTGAACTTCTATCAAATTTATGCGTGCTGCACACACCAAGTGACTATATTGACAACTTATGGAATCAGGTTCATAGTCTTCGAAGTAAACAAAGTCTCCACTTTGACGAGTTTGTTTGAAAAAATAACCTTTCAGTATAATAGACCCTTTGTCATACCGAAATCCGTGATCATTATAGTCTTGTAATAATTTCATTTTTTGTTCAGTGCAACGCATCAAATAATACTTTACATTTTCATCGTTGTCAATAGGTGCAATTACAGCAAAAACATCTCCTGCACAATAAAATAAATTTAACATTTAATTATGCATATTTAAATTTATTTGTAAATCTTTAAATCATTAAAAAGTAATTCAAATGTTACCTTCTCTAACAAGATCAAAAACTCGATCACCATCGGATGATATTGTAGTTTCATCTAATTCCATTTCTTCAAACATTGCAACAGACATTTTTCTCTTTGTATTTAGCTCTGTATGTTTCCAATCGTTCACATACATTTTGTTTTCACAGACGTCATTGGATTTTGTGTTGTCTATGCAAACATCACAAAAACAAGAATATTTTCTTTTATCCAATGCAAACACATTTGTGGACAATTTTGTTTGAATAGAATGCAATTTTCGAGTCCCTTTTATTGTTCCAACTTCATTTCCAATTGATCTATTTACGTCTCCGATTCCAATATGCCAGAAAAACCTTTATATGGAAAATTAGAAAAAGAATTCGTAAATATGATATCAAAATACAATTAAAAATAATCATTGCATGATAAATGTACAATGTTTAAAATTAGATTACCAATATAAATTAAATTGAATGTACCTTCGCACTTCTCGTGATGGGTTAATCTCATGGCTTAGAGCATTTTTGCACCATTGAACAACTTCTTCAGCGTTCGCAAGTCGGCGTGCAAAGTGGTTCATTTGATATCTTCGAATTACTCGTTTTATGCATGCTCCTGCACCGTCATGTTCTCCTTTTCCATGTCCAGTCTCAAAGAAATTCCAACAATGTTTAATGGAGGTTTTCTTATGAAGACGACACAACCAAAAAAATGATCGTGCAGATTTGAATTGACCTGCGCATCCGTCTGACCATATCCAATGTTCATTGAATGTTATTCCACGATTTTTCAATGAATCATAAATTTTTCCAAAACAATGTTGTACAAAACATGTATCATGCGTACGATCGTCACTGATATAAAAATGATATTCTTTAATGATATGTTGATTTTCACTCGTGCTTTCTATATGATCGACATTTTGTTCAGCATGTCTATATAGAATATGAACGAGCATGGAGACTTGGTCAGAGTGATAGTATTCACTCCGAATTTCTTTTTGTGGAGCAAATGTGTAGTTTTCTGCAAAATCAATCACTGACAAAATGGTTCCTGGTGGAAAAACTTCACGAGATTTTTTGAATTGCAAGTCTTTCCATCGAGCTCTATGGGAATGCATGGTGTATTTGTAAATTTCTGCTTCAAACTTTCTCAAAAAGTCTATTAGAAAAATTTCGTCTTCTCGTAATTCGATTCTTTTAACACTATATGCACCTTGAATCGATGTACTGGTATATTCATATCTCTTCCATTTCACTTTCATGTTGGACAATGATTGATCATTTATATCAATACGATATTTGTTTTGAAATTTAGTCAAATTTCCACAATCATCGCATTTTTTACCACCAACACATTTCTTTTTGTATAATAGTTCATCGCTTTCTCTTTCACATAGAATTTGAGATATGAATTCACGGATAGTGGAAGGAGGAGGTGAATCCTTCCATAATGTTCTACCGAAATCAAGGAATGTGTGATAATATAACTCAAATTCCACATGATAATGGCAACAACAAGTGTCGCGTACGGTGATAGGTTTTACATACCATGGTTTTTGTTGAACAAAAGCACTGAGTGAAACTTGAATTTGATGATTCTCTTCTTTGAACTTGTTGAATAACTCTATTTGAGTGGTTTCCAAGAGATGTTTTTCATGTTCTTTGTATTGATTTCGTGCTATTCTTCTTCGCATCACATGTCTTGCAGTGGGTGAAACACGCGAATTGTTCTTCCAATATTCATATATTATTTTTTTAACATCTTCTCCAAGTCTATCTCTGTATGGTTGCCTACAAATAGCTCTCCAACAAGCGAGTTCATCATTTACGTCTATTTGCAGTCGAAATTTTCGATGTTTGTGCAGAGTTTTTCGCGAGGTTCCCAGTGCTCGTGCCATAGATGTTAGATTCAAACGATTCTCTTGAGTACTTGGTGAAACCATTGCCATTGTATTCCTCTACGTATATTTGAAACATTTTTATCTCTAGATCTCTTAATTGACTCTATAGCACTACTCATATTTTTTATCACCTCTTCTTTCATTTTTTTATCTTTGGTTGATTTTCGAATACCCAATAGTGTCGTCGCTTCTTTTAATTTCTTTGATGATAGGAGACCTTTCAAAATTTGAGCTTGAACTGTCACTTGCTCAGTTTTGAAAAACATTTCAAAAATTTTATCGACACGATATCGTATAACATGGTCAGGTTTTTTATCTCCATATGTGTGAGTGTCGACATTTTCTAACATCTCATTATCGATAGTGATTTCATCTGTACATATTCGAAAAAATAATACATATTCAATAAATAACTAAATTAATAAATATGTCAATAAATATTAGGAAAATTTTAAATATATCAATAGATCATAATATCTACATTTACATACCCGATTCAATTTCTGCTTGAGGTTGATTTTCTTCTTCAATATTTTGAGGAGTATCTCTCTCTGTTTACATTAAACAAAATATTTTTCAAACTAGTTCATCAAATAAAAATTAAGCTTCACATTCTACATTGGGAAAATTTTAAAAATATATCAATAGATCATAATATTTACATTTACATACCTGCTTCAATTTCTGCTTGAGGTTGATTTTCTTCTTCAATATTTTGAGGAATATCTCTGTCTGTTTACATCAAACAAAATATTTTTCAAACTAGTTCATCAAATAAAAATTAAGCGTTACATTTTACATTAAGAAAATTTTAAATATATATCAATAGATCATGTAATATTTACATTTACATACCTGCTTCAATTTCTGCTTGAGGTTGATTTTCCTCTTCAATATTTGAGAGAGCTTCTAACTTTCTTTTGCGATATTGTCTCGTCTCTTCTCTACATTCCTCAGGCTTTCTTTATCGATCATATTTTCTCACACAAGTTCTTCGATTTCCCATGATAATAGGGTATGAGGTTCAAAAAATTTCCTTTAAAAAATTAGACAATAACTCAATTACAAACAATATCACAAAATATTTAATTTAAAAAAATCTTTTCTAAAAAATACGTAATCCAATCCAAAACACGTACATACCTCTAAGAAAAATCACACCGCCTCCAAGAAATGTCTTCCAAAAAAATTCTTTAAAAAAATAGAGTATGAGGTTCAAAAAATTTCCTTTAAAAAATTAGACAATAACTCAATTACAAACAATATCACAAAAGATTTAATTTAAAAAAATATTTTCTAAAAAATACGTAATCCAATCCAAAACACGTACATATCTCTAAGAAAAATCACACCGCCTCCAAGAAATGTCTTCCAAAAAAATTCTTTAAATCTAAAATGTGAAGAAAAATTTTTGAACAAAAAAGCTCAAAAGATTTATTTCAACACAAAACACGTACATACCTCCAAGAAAAATCACGTCGCCTCCAAGAAAAATCACCTCGCCTCCAAAAATGTCTTCCAAAAAAGTTCTTTAAATTCAAACTTTGAACCTCCAAGAAAAATCACGCCGCCTCCATAAAATGTCTTCCAAAAATTTTTTTTAAACCCAAACTTTGAAGAAAAGTTTTTGAATTCAAACCAAGTTGTAAGATGAAATGGAGTAATTCCAAGTTGCTCAAGTAAATCGAGGAGAGATGTGTTGAATTTCAGTTAGCGAGTAACTCTTGTACATTGTCTGCAGTAACATCTTTGAACAAAGGTCGTGTACATTTTATTTACGAAATAAATGCTCGTTTGATCAATCCTACCTTCCGAAAAGTGGTATTTTCCAAGGTCACTTATAATATGTGGGTCTTTTGGATTGCAAAGTTCAGGAAACTTAGTATCCCATTATCTCATAAACCCAAAAATGAACATAAAAGTTGTAGAAACTCAGGGACATGGATACAATAATGCTCTAATACATAGAAATTGCAAACACATTTGAAATTCCTACTGTTGCAGTGTTGAAGTACAGTTGTTCATGAAATATGAAAAAATGAGAAGGAAAAAATGTAGAAAAGAACGAGTTATCTTTGTCCATCTCTGGAGTGTTCATGTCCAACTTTGAATTTTGAACAAGCTAATGAGCATAAACAATGGAGAGATGCAATGAAGGAAGAGTATGAGTCCAATATGAAAATGATACTTGGCAATTAACAAAATTTCCTGAAAATAATGTACCCATATGATACAAATGGTTGGTCAAACCCAAATGTAACGTTGATGGAGATGTAAATAAATATAAAGCTAGATTTGTTGCTAAAGGTTACTCTAAAAAATAGGGAATTGATTATGATGAAACCTTTTCACTTATAGCTAAGTTAAATACAATCACAATACAATTAGGTTAATGATTGCAAAAACCAAAAAATATAATTGGAAACTACATCAACTAGATGTTAAGTCTGTTTTTTTGAATGGGGAACTAAAGGAAGACATATATCTTGTTTAGCTAGAAGGATTCATAAATAAGGGTCAAGAGCATCTTGTTTGTAAGTTAAAGAAAGATTTATATGGGTTGAACTAGGAAACCGTATCTTAGTATATGAATATTGACTCTTTCTTTCTTTAGAAAGGTTTTATGAAAAACAAGCGTGATCCTAACTTGTATATCAAGTCAGATCAAAAGGGGAATGTTTCTTTGATTTCCATGTATGTTGATGATCATATTATAAAGTTGATTGATGAAGTTAAAAGACATTTGTGACGGGTTTTTGAGATGAAAGACCTTGGTGAATAACATTGTTGCTTGGGTCTTGAAAAATGAAGAGAAGTTAGTGAGACTTTGTTACACAAATAAAATATACAAGAGAGCTACTCAAAAGGTTCAAAATGGATCAATGTAGTGTCAATACCTTTAAAACAATATGTCAAACTCTATAGCGATGATGTTATAAGAGAGGTGGATGGTACACCATATTATCAGTTAATCGGGAGTTTAAACTATGTCACCACAACCCAACCAAACATGGCATATTTAATTAGCATTCTTAGTCATTTCATAGCCAAGCCTCTTGAAAGCCATTGGAAATTAGTGAAAATAGTCCTTCAATATCTAAAAGAGAATGTGAATTTTGGTTCTAAGTATACTAATGATTTTTATGTTGAGTTGGAAAGTTATTCTAATTCAGATTGGGTTGGAAATTATGATGACAAAAGATAAACTTAAGGATATGCATTTAGCGTTGGATCTGGGATTGTGGCATGGAGCAGTAAGAAACAACCAATTGTTTTATTGTCATCAAGTGAAGTTGGGTATAAAACTCCTGCAGTGCTACTCGTGAATCCATTTGGTAGAGGCGAGTTCTTGAAGATATGGGAGAAGAAAAAAGCACATCAATGATTGTCAAGTGTGATAACGAAAACTCCATCAACTAGCCAACAATATTGTGTACCATGAGACTCATTATCATTGTGTGAGGAAAAAGATGAAGTCTAAGGAAATTGATTTAGTTTATTATAATATTAATGATAATATGGCTTACACCTTTACAAAACCTCTTAGAAACACAAATTTTGAAAGATGTAGGAATCAATTAGGTGGAGTAGAAAACACATTTTTCCATTAAGGGGAAGTGTCAAAATAATGGAGAAATTCTAGAATTAACTATTATTAGGTTTTTGTTATGTTTTTTTGAGATTGTTTGTCTTACTTATTTTTCAGATCCTATTCTTTAGGAATATGTTCAAACTAGTAAACTCTATTTTCATTCTATAAATGTACTCAATTGTTGGCTTAATCAATGATAGAGAGGTTGTGAGCAATCCGTAGTGTGGGGTGTGAGAGCTTCATCTCATGATTTCCAATTCTTTGTATTCCATATTTTATGTCTTTAATAACACAAATTTATTCCATGGTACCTAACTTTATTCAGTTAATAGGTCACCAATATTAATTTGACAATCACTAACAAGTTATAATGTGTCAAGAGTTGAATTTTTCATTTTGCAATTTCAAGTGTATTAGGTAGTTAATATTTTGCTTTGAAGTAGTGTAATTATTTTATGTTTTGGTTTATAGTTTTAAGTTGGTCATATAATTGTTAGTAAGCTTGTGATATTTTGTTATTTTGATGTATTTTTGAATGGATAATAAAACCAATATCTTGAAAACCTTTAAAACATTTAAATAACTTTTAAAGTCAAAAAATTCTTAAACAATTAAATTATGTAAAAAATATAATACAAGCTTAAGATTCCATCACATTCTTATAAATTTTAATTTTAATTAACCAAAAATATTAAAAATTAAAATAAATTATAACTTTTGTTTCAACAAATAGATATGTTTGTCATGAATCCCTTCGTAGAACAAATTTCTATCCTTTTCAACTTATTTGGGCTATAGTCAACATTAAAATCAATTGTAAATTCATTTTCTCTTCCCATCATGAAATATTATTTAGTTTACATCATTGTATGAAAACTCTTTGAATTTAGCATGAAAGTCAATAAGTCTTTGAAGTTAGCATGAAAGTCAAAACGTTATCCCACTAATGCTAGTATGGACAATAAAAAATCTATCCCACCAGCTAGTTGGCTTCACATGGCGTTGATTCATTAGAATAATCACCTCACAAAAATAACAATAATTTTGAAAATATGATCATTCCAAAGTTTGAATACAAATATTGTGAGGAATCGTTCGGTGTAAAGGATGACATGATAAAGGTTGGTCGGGTGGAGGATGGTTGGGGGTTATGTCGCCCAGAGAGGAGGTTGCAAGGTGAGAGGTGCATCCTCTTAAAGGGTTGGTAAAGAGTGAAACAATTGGTTTTCTTGTTCACATTGTTATTATGGTAGTTGTTAGATATAAATGTTGCAACTTAACCAGATGTTTGAGTTTTTTTCATAGAATTTGATAACATAATTTATAAAATTTGAAAAATTACAATTTTTCATCTTTTGAATTATGTTATATATAAAATTTTCTAATGACTTGGATAGTATAGAATATACATTTCAAATAAATTTTCACAAAAATTGAAATATACATGTATTTAATAGATAAATAATTAAAGTACTTTTTTGAAGAAGTCAACAATAGTTAAAGGTCTAAGAAAAAAATTGTTAGTCAACAATAGTTAAAGGGTATAAGGCCACAATGGCTACACAATTTGTTTCTTTCATAATTTGTGCTCTTCCCTTTGCTACATATAGAGAAATAGGTGATATTAGGTTGGGATGTTGCGCAAAAATCCATTGCATGTTACTAGCATTTATTTTATTCAATTACAATTAATAATCATTCAAATTTAGAACCATCAATAACACATTTTACTCCATGAACCTTACCTTGTATTATAACAATAATAGACAATAACCAACTTTATTCACTTACCAGGTCACTCATATTAATTTTATTCAATGACCACTTAGAACCCTAAAAAAAAAGAGTGCAACTATCGACAACACATTTTATTCCATGAATGCAACAACTAACATCTTTTTACCATTGTAATTTGCAGTCCAAATTTTATTCCATGAATACAACAACTAAATTCGATTTACCATTGTAATTTGCATTGAAGTCTTTACAAGTAAAGTAGTATAAACATCACCGATTGTATTATAAGTTGACTTTGTGGCTTTGTAATACCAAGAACTGTCCATCTATCAACCATGGAAGGGTTTTAAAGGCCAAGACCATACAATGGTTTTATAGGCCGGGATTGATTTGAACCTACTGATTCTAGCTGCACAAAACTCGGATTTGAAAACGCTGATTACAAGTTGGGTAAAAATCCCAAACCTGGGCTCAATTCCTTCAGGAGGAAATAATATTGTGAAAGAGAAAGGTATGTATTGTCCTTGTTCATATTGTAAAGATTCAAACTTAAACCATATAAATAACAGTGGAAATCTCTTTGCCAAGCTATAATATTGAGAAAATTTTATTATTGGTTTCCTATTAAAAATTCTATACATTCTCCTGAAATTAATATCAATTATAACTATAAACAAAAATAAAATAAAAGGTTGTGAAAAAATTGTCTAAAATCTTATTTAGACAGTCATTCAAGATTTAATTTAAAAAACATTTCTGTGAATTAAATTGGAGGTGCATATGTGCTTTGCGTGTGGAAAGTGCCAAAGGGATAAGAGACTAAGAGCATTTACCTGCGAAAGCCAGTGAAGGCTGCTAGATGAGTGACAAAAATGGAGGCTCTTGAATGGGAAAAGTCTCTTAATGTAAAAGAATCCAAAAACCGCTGTTGCGAAGTAAGATCTCATTGAAATCACGTTCGGCTTCATATTTTTGTGGGCGTGGTCTGCTAATTGTTCATGTGGAGGCAGCGAGTGAAGGAGCGAGTCAAAATCATTGGAAGGAAGATAAGCGAAGTAAACCTGAAATTAGCAGAATCAGAAGTACACATTGTTTGGACAGCTGATGGTGTCCACCACAACAAGAGTGTTAAGTACCGTTTCACACCCTAAATCTGCAATTCGAAATATTAGAGACTCCAATTTAATGCGGGACTGGACTTGACTGGCCAGGGGAAGGAGAAAGGTACGCTGGGACGAGGCTTGACTGACCAGGAGGAAGAGAAAGGTACATTGAGTGAGATGGGATCAGTGGTAGTTGCGGGATGCTCTGCAAGTTTAGTCTTGGTTGGATGCAGCAGATCAAGTATCTTCTTGGGAAGTTTCAGTGTTACATCATACAACATATTTATAGAGAGAATAACAACCATGTTGACTTTTTATCCAAAAAAGGAATGTTGTCTCTTTTTTGGATCCATACAGATATCTCATTACAAGACTTCCACCTTAATGGATTCTCAAGTTATTTCTCTCTCATAAATCCTGCTTTAAGCGAGCCTAATATTTGCAAGCTAGCCTGATATTTTGCAAGCGAGTTGACTTTCCTTTTTCCCTATGCTTTATTTTCTTGGTTGCATTATCTCTTGTATATATCAGATCCTAATCTCTGTTTTTAGCTTTTATATTTCATCATCTCCCTTTTGATGTTTAGCCTCAGAAGACTGACTCGCATTGGCCCTCTTCATGGGCATTTTCACTTGTTAAAATGTTTGGCTACATTCTGGTTACTTGGCATGCGGTTTTCTGATATGATATATGGCTTGCTTGGGCTCAGGTTCTCAAGTATCAGACACCATTAACACACATATAAATACATAGATTTATACTCAAACATAATCATGGCGGAAAAGGCTTTAGCCTCACGACTTCCTCACATATTTTCTCATTATTAAAAGAATGTAATATTACAATTAAATAGATGAGGAGACTATGTCTCAAGATAGTGCGTGCTATCTTGGACACATATAAATACATAGATTTATACTCAAACATAATCATGGCGGAAAAGGCTTTAGCCTCACGACTTCCTCACATATTTTCTCATTATTAAAAGAATGTAATATTACAATTAAATAGATGAGGAGACTATGTCTCAAGATAGTGCGTGCTATCTTGGACACCTTGGTTGAGATAATTTCTCAACCATACACACACCAATATAGGAACAAACTAACTCCTATCTTAGAGGAACAACCCAATCTAGAGAGTTAGGCATAAATTCTTAACTTTTAATATTTAATTTATTTATTTTATTTTTGGATTTATTATTCTTTTATGAGAAAGGCTAACAGGATGGAACGCTTTATGATGATGTTTTCATATCACGTCTTTTATCTGCCATATGTAACATGAAGGAGGGCATGGATTATTGTATCTGATATTTGTTTTGATATGATTAAATGAATATGAGATGTTAATATATAATAGCATTTTTTTCTTCAAAAAAAAAAGAAAAAAAGAAAGAAAGAGTATATTTACTGAGAGTTAAAGCCATGTATTCTACCATATCTTGTCAGTGGATAGCTGCAAAAATAAGAAGTTTGGAAAACATGTGCTGCAAAAATAGGCAATATGGAAAACGTGTGCTGGAATCAAGCATACATGTGGTAAATTTCTATTGGTTGAAGGGACAAATATATGGTAAAATTTAATTGGTTAGAAAAGTAAAACTTAAATTTTCGTATTGGTTGTGTGAACAATATTTTCCCACCCCAAGCCAACAAAAAAAATGTCTTTCAAAATAAAAATAACTAAGATAACTAAAGACAAACCATGCTTTCTTTATATAATGTTATGGATTGTTCCACATGCAATCATTTCCATTTCCATGATAGAAAGCGCAAAAATTGACTTCCCGTACCTTTAAGTTTAAGCTAAGAAGCATTGAAATGCTAATGATGACACAAATCCAAATTACAGTTTTCTTCCTATGTTCTCTAGTGTAATTCTCGTCAATAATTTTTACATAGGTCTTTTTAAGATATTTCATCAAAATGATGGTTCTCACAATTAATCAAATGCTAAGGTTTATGGAAGTATTATAGAATATTTAAAAAAACTGTTCTAAAATTTTTTAGTAAGGTATTTTAGAATATATTATTTATTTGTTAAGTTGGTGTAGTTCAAGTGGTAGGGAGGAGTTTTTATCTTTCTCATCCAGTTTGAGTCTTATTTACATGAAAGATAATTAGCTCACCTAGAATTGTCTGTGGATGTAACTAGTATTGATTTTATGTATAATACGGAAAAAAAAAAGAGCAAACAAAAAACAAAACAAACATATTATTTATGGTGAAGTGTAACATATCCATTTGTTAATGATTAGAGTGTTGCAATTTTTTAATAGTGATTTTCTATAACTTCTTGATGTATGATTTTGACACTTGTTAACATATGGATATCCATAGAGATAATATCCTCTAAGCATGATTCACACCTTTTTTAACATACCCTATAGTTTGTTATTCGCATATTTTTTGGAAACCCTTTAGCTTGTGGTTCACACTTTTATTGACAGGCCCTTTAATTTGTGAGATATTCTATTGGATTTATTTTTAAAAGTTTTAAATCTCAGTTTATTTTATTTTATTGTTTAATATGCACAAATAACATATGTGAATTGAATTTTTAGTACTAGGAGTATTTTAAAATGAAATAGAATTGAAATAGGTGTCGAACAAACTATAAACATGAATAGTCACTAATGTTTAGTTTAGTGTATAAGTAAGTAGAATAATATGTGAAAGATACTTATTTGGAGGAGCACTCAGTTGGATGAGAAAAAAATAATTTGTAATGGTACTCTTAATTACGTAAGTTTAATACATGTCAACCATTCATGCAAGCAAGGAAGTAATATCAATATAAAGATTGTTTTAAGGTATTAGGTTGGTACAAGAAGGTGTAAGGATAGACTGCGATAGTCAGAGTGCAATATTTCTGGTGAAGCACTCGAATTATTATTATAATACAAGGCATATGAATGTTCAATATCACTTTCTTATAGATATGATTAAAGACAAGGTGTTATTGGAAAAGATAAACACATTGTATAATGTTATAGATTCATTAACAAAACCTGTGAACAGTGAGAAGTTCTCTTGGTGTAGAGAAAACATGGACGTTTTACCTTTGATTGTTTTTTATGTACTCTTGTGACCTCTTATATATCCAAACAAAATAAAAAGTGGGAGAATATTAGTTATGTGTTATATTGTTTACATGGATATCTCCCCATGTTGTGTGTTGCACTATACATAGAAGGTGGGTGAAGCCCCCGTTGTGTAGGGGTTGTTTGTGAAAGAAAACTTGGGTGGTTTTTTTGTGACTGGTTTTAGCAGTTTTCAACACACAACTTGTAACATCCCTTGGTGAATTTCCATGTAAACAAAATATATAAGACCAAGGTTATGGGACACATATTCCAAGATGAATGTTGGGAAAAAAATCCTAGTGCGTGCCCATTTAGTTTATTATATCTAAAGGAAATTGGCAAAGGCATTGGCAAAGAAAAATAGGCATTAATTGACATTTTATTTATGAAAATAAAGGAAAATAGGAGAAAAGGGAGATGAAAGGTCACAAATTTGCATGAGAGGGAAATTGAAGGAAAAATAGAGGAAAATGAAGAAATTAGAGCCCTTAATGATAAAAGGGCTTATGAGGATTAGTTCCTAGTTTTTTTTAGTTTAGTCCTTGGCAATATCATTCTATTCTATCTCTCTCATACTCTTTCACACTTAGAGTTCTTGGAGCACTCTTGGAGGATTTTGGGCATACTTTGGATTTGGAGCAAGAAGGAAAAGTAAAAGCAGGAAAGTGCAAGGGAACAAAAGTATTAGCAACTACAATTTGATTTCTTTGTAGGTATCGAGTTGCATGTATGGTTTCCTTTCTAGTTTTGGCATGCATGGTATATGCATGTGGTTTCTTGGTTATGATTTTTCATTGGCATGGAGGATTGCCTAGATTGATAGTGGTTTTGCCTATCCTTTCCATTGCTTGGATATCCATGGTGTTGTGGTTTTTCCCATTTTGTGCTCATGTTTCTTATGGATATGGGTTGAGTTACTAGTTCCTAGAGCCTTGGTTGGACAATCGCTCTAGAAGCCACATGTAACATCTTGGGTTGAGTTACTAGTCCTAGCATCCTTGGTTGGAAAGATGCTCTAGAGCCCTTTGTGGGTTTAGTTACTAGTCCTGGAAGCCTTGGTTGGACGAATGCTTTGAAGCCTGATGACAACTATGGGATGAGTTACTAGTCCTAGAAGTTCAGTTGGAACAAACAATATGGATCCCTGGAGAATGATTTGGTGATGGTTAGTGATGTTTGACCATGTGATGGAATCATTGGTTGAGGGTTGAGGTCGTTTGACCTCTGGAAGCCCTATTTTGGTTTTGTTTTGGTTATTCTATGAGATCCGACATTCATGCTTGGAATATGGTATGGGGGTGATTGGCTGAAAGAAATATTTGGTTCAACCCAATCTATGGTCGGGTGGTACGTGGAAGTCCCTGAATTGTTTGGATTTTGCATATGTTAATAAGATCTCTTTTCTTCTTATTTTAAGAGTAAATTTATTTGTTAGTATTTGATTTTAATGGTTGTTCTATCATTTCTATTCTCTTGGTTATAAGCATGATTTATGACAGATTCTAGTTATGGATCTTGTCATGTTTTGGTTAATAAAGGAAATGTTAATGAATGCATGACCTAATACATCATAATGAAACTATTTTTAGAGGGAAATAAACCTTATTGGTGATTCTTAGATAAGTATGGGGTCCCTATGTTCAGATGTGTATTTTTGACCTGTACATTTCATGTCCATGATGTGTTTGATGAAATGTGTGTCAAGTTCTTGTCTAATATTAGTATGGAAGGCTTTGTCCTAGTGTCATTCATGGTTTTGGAAAGTTAATGAGAGTTCTGGCGAGAGGCATGAGTCTTAGACCTGAAAAGGTGGATGATATATCAAGGTTGCTAGCACAGAACTTCCTGGAAAACACTACAGGCACATGGGTTCCTTGTTGTGGGAGCAAGTGGAGGGTTACAGTTGCATGGAGGGCTTGTCATGGGAACGATTGGGGGTCTATTTCAGCATGGAAAATGTTAGGTCCATATATTACTAGTTTAGTCCCTTATTTTTATTAGTGTATCCCCCTTATTATTATTGTTATACCCCTGTAACCCCAATATTGTTATTATTGTGCCCTTATATTATTATTGTTAGGTCGGCTAGGATTATATTGTGACCCCATGTACTCCTATATATAGAAGGATTTTTTTTCATTTGTATCATCCAAGGATTGTTCATTTACGTAATGTAAAGGAGGTTTCCCCCTCAAAGTGGCTGAATTCTGAGGCGTTGCTATTTTTGGATTTGGTTTCATAACATTTGGTATCAGAGCTTTGGATTCTATGGTTTCGCTGTTCCAAACAGGTCATCGTGGAATTTCCGCTATAAAATTGTTTCTACGGAGGTTCAGAAGCTGAAATTTTTACAGAGCGAAGCCCAACTCCTAAGGAATGTCATGTAAAAATTTCAGATCTTGGTTCACCATATTTTCGGAGATATGATCTATGGAAGTTAGGGTTTTTTTTAGGCTCCCGAATTTCACCTAAACAGGTCATCGTGGAATTTTCACTATAACGTTTTTTATACGAAGGTTCAGAAGCCAAAATGTTTACAAAGCGAAGCCGAAATCCTGAGGAACATTGTGTAAACATTTCAGATCTCGGTTCGCAACATTTTCGGAGATATGATCTGTGGAAGTTAGGGTTGTTTCAGGCTCCCGAATTTCCTCTCAAAGAGGTGATCGTGGGAAAATCATCATAACTCCCTCTCTGAGCATCAGATTGGAATTCTGTAAAAAAGTGGCCACAAGTACATAGATTGTAGTTTCCTGTGTATCAATTTGAGAGCTGAAGGAGAAAACAGTGACACGTGGCACACCATACAAGTTCGCTCTACTGAACCAGTCCATAATTAGGTCATTTTGGGAGATTGTGCATAGCTTTGCCTTGAAGAATCCCAATTAGGTCAGACTTGTGGATTTCGAAAGAATATTTAGAGGGCTAATACAGGACCAAATTTAAGATATTGAAGATCTATTAGCCACCTATAATATTTTGTTATACCAAAAGGTGGCTAAGATCTTTTTTGAGCCTCCAAGGAACAAATTTTATCACTAAAAATTGTTGGCTCTTGAAGTCTCTTTAAGGCCTCATGCCTCTGTCCCAAATCCTCATTTGCTGTCCCATTTTT